>JAGDYQ010000060.1:2767486-2974286 GCA_021962125.1 Bulinus truncatus | reverse complement strand
AAACGGAGTGGCTACGGTTCCGACAAAAGGACTCCGTATTTTTTTTAAGTTCAGAAAATAGATGTGCGCATGCGCGGCAGACTGACGGCAGTTCATTGATAACTTTCGTTTTCGGGGCTAGGGTTAGGGTTAGTTTTTCAAAAAACGTTGTTGCGATAGTTTTTTCATTTCACAATTTTTCACTAAAATGATCAGGTAGTTGTTATTATTTTTTTTGAAATTCATATTTATATATTAAACAATATTTGTCTTGTGACCAAAACGTCGCCTGGTTTGTTATTCTGGGTGTTTTCCTTATTAAATTAAGATATTCCATAAAGACTTTCATTTTTGCCAAAACTGCCTGCAATATTTGTTCTCCATATTTGACCAAGTGAGTAGCTGAAGTCATTTTACTTTATAAAAACAGACTATCGTCATTATATTCCATTTGCTTTTTTAAATATAATTCCTGGTATTTTCGCCTTTTAACTACCATCATTGATAAAAGCTGCGCGAATATCTGCACCATGCATTGTTCTAATACTTTTTTTGCATTTAGATAACCTTTGAACTTAGCTTCCTTACACCCAACTGAATAAACGTACAATTTCATCAAGCGGCACAAAAGTCGATGCTACATTTGAACATGTATGTTTCCGCAAACGTTTTGCCACCTTAATAAAATAAACTTGTTTACCAATATACATAATAAACTTAGACAATCTTTCTATTTCAAAGGCATTGCATCCTTGAAAAACAATTTTATGATTAAATTTATAACTTTTTAAGTATCAATTTCTAGCTGGTCTGTTCAACTATATTTAGCATTTTGTCAACCTTTACATCAAAGAGGAAGATTATGGTCTTTTTTTATAGCTTTCTTAAGTTCTAAATAGCAATCATTATTTAATAGATCTTCTAAATCTTCGTCCGGATTTTCTTTAATTTCTTTTGTCAACTTAACAATATTTTCTTTTTGCTTAGGCGATAATTTAGTGCCAAGAATGCACGAGGGTGTATTTCTAATTGAGAATTTATGTGAAATTTAGAACCTTTTATTTTGAACTGGTTAATATATTCTTCTGGGTTTGTATTTTCGTTAATTTCAGCCAAGAATATAGAATGCTTATTAAGCTTTCATAAATTCAGCATGGTAAAAATTGAAGACATCCTTGCTATCAGTGTTGATATTTACATGTATATCATCAATTTTGTGTAGCATGTGGTCAGAAAATTCGACTGGATTCATTTATAAAAAAAAATTGTCTTTTCATATGATTATTTTTTTAAGAATAATTATACTCACACTTTTAATAACGATAGAGCTATTAAACATTTTGCAACAATGATGTCATTATTATTTGAACATGCAGTGTGGTTTTCTTTCACAAGTTTAACTATTCACTAGATCTCCCCGAAGAATAACTATCATAATTAACCATATCTACAATGTTATCTTTGAAATATTTAATGGCATCATCAAAAATCTCTACTGTGTCAATTTTACTTTCAATTTTATTCAAAAATAGGTTTTTTAAAGTGAGATTTTCTTTTTGCGTTTGAAAATTACGGAAATACACAAAAATAAACTCTAATGCTGAGCGATATTTCAATAACATCAGTCCGTTCTCTGGGTCAAAAAAAAATCCAAAGTGTATCAGATAATTGAATATATTATTACTGTTTCCACTAAAATTTTTCCGATTTCTATATCGCCAATATTTAATTCTGTGTCACAATCTCGAAAGCAAATTTCATAAATGGCTTTTAAAAACATTCTTACAGTTTTCATCTTTTTGGTCATCACCTTAAATTCTCAAATTTGCAATAGTTCTCTAATCTCTGGGGCCATTTTTGTCCCGCTAGGTAAAACAGTAAATCGCTGATTTTTTCTGCAAAAAAAATAATACAAAGGTTTTACTGTGTAATTTACTTGTAATGGTATGAGGCTTATGTGATACAAATTCCCTTTTTTTCATTTAAAAAATAGAAATAATGAGTGCCTTATCATAAGAAATTGTGTCAATACTGGAGTGTCAAAAATAATAATAAAATGATTGAATAGATGCAGAACTAAGCTCAGCATGCATAGCCTAAGTATCGCCAAGGGCCGTATTCGGCAAACTTTTATTTTGTTGTAGAGTATTTAAGAAATTATTCGAAGTCATATTAAATGTTTCGTAGATGTTTTTCTGTTATGGCATAGCAATTATATTCAGAACAATTTCAAAAATGTTTAGTGTAAACTTTATTTATTTATATAAAACGTTATCCTGGCAATAAAAAACAATGTTCGGTAAGAGGACAAAGAAATCAATTTACGATTTTAATAAAATATTTATTTTGCTCATTTTGGTGGGTAGGTTGGGTAGCCCCGACCGAACATGGGTTGAAGTGTGGCAAAGTATGACAAGTATAGAGGAGAGGAGCGTTGAAAAGTTTCATGTGTTTTTGAACCACACACAAGTGAATGACACATGTTTGACTGTCGCTGTCTCTCATTGATTGATACATATCAATTAATAGTCTAAGAAAATAATTCAGCACATATAAAATACTGGCAGTTTTAATAGGTCTGCTGAAATGAAAAACAAAGCTTTCAGTATTATTCTGACCTGTCTATTATGCCAATATTTTTTTAGTGAATATAATTGTCAAACTTGTTTGAAAACCTATAGATGAAATAGTTTGTGTTGATTAAATTTGCAATAATTTTATTTTTCAATTTATATTTATTGGTTAATTTTGATAAAATTTCTTAAATCCTTAATTGGAGCTCTAGTTTAGTAGCGTTTTATAATTTACTTCTGCAGAGCTCGCTTGTTGTCGTAACATGTTCATCATTCGTTAATTTTTTTCACTTGCATCGTTCCTGTTGAATCCCCGTATAGGTCTGCTAAGCTTGTCAATAAGTTATTGCTATGTAATTGGACAAAATCCCTTAGCTTTTACACTAGAAGTAAATAACAAATTCAGCATAGTATAAACTTTTGTAAGCACAACTGCATATATGTCAATAATTATGTTTATAAAAAAATATTACAGTACTATCTATGTTTTTCATATGGCGTGAGGAGGAAAAAATACCTTTATATGAAATCTGTTAGTAAACACAATCTTCATATACTTACTGAGTACCTATTACTATCTTTGTTATATTTCATAAAGCATACTACATTTACTTACGACTCAGAAGAAGTGTATGTGTTTGTGGTCACGGATGACGAGGGGACATCTTTTTCATCACTTTTCTGATTTTCTATTTATAATAAATCAACAAAAAAAAATTCTTATCTAATATTTTTAAATGTTTGATTATCAGTGTTGTTGGACAAAAAATATATGGCTAGCACTAGTTAAATTTACTAGGCGGCGAAAATGAACATGTTCAATGATCTGAAACTTGAATTTCTGTAAAATGCCTAAATTTGTGAGATCAAGACACCGGAACTGGACCAGTTGAGGCTTACCTTAAGGCCTCCATAAAATGGTGAGTCTTATGTATTGATTGTTAATTATTATAACAATGGCATCACCGTATCTTCAAAAATGTTCAATTCATTACATTTTCACATTTTGACATCATCGTCTAAATTTCAATTGTTTAATAGACGTGAAATACTTTCATTAATTAATTGAATTAATTACAAAAATACAATTAACGTGTTGATTAGAAAAATCATTCAATTTGATGCAATTTAGCCCATATTACAGTTATAATGATCCTCATCTAAATATGTATATTTTCTTTTAAACTACATAATTCCAGTATTATCTAATGTAATTACAAAAGACAAGAAAGTCTTTTATGGAATTACTCTATCAGAATTCTGACGTATTTAATGCATTTCAAAGTGCCATTTAAATATTAATATTTTATTAGCTATTTCTTAAACACTGCCCGTCAAAAGGCATACACATTAGAAAAATGTTAGCTCAAAACCAATTTTTTTAAGTGAAATAGTAACGAGTAACACACAGAGTCACATCCACACATAAGCGCAAAGTATGTAAAGAGAATATTAAAACTAAAATAGTTAGATTTTACTCATTTCACTCCGAGCTCGGATTCTCGTGTTATGTTTTTTAGTGTTAAGCTGGTTAACAAATCGAGAAAATAGCTACTCAAATGGTTAACGAAAATAAAGCTTTACAATCAAAATAAGGAAAACTAATCGAAAAAAAAAAAGCCTGACAAACATTAAGTAATCGATTTATCTTTTTGGCAATAGCTTTTTTCTGTATTAAAAAAGGACATTTTTATACACTAAATTTTATAGATAGGTTAACGTACAACCAGGTTTACATATGTTGTTGAAAGAAAAGTTTGTAATAGTTAACCGATAACTCATTGTGTATAATATGCACGTATATTATACTATATTTATATAAGATTACACAATATTGCGTTGAAATGTGACTTTTCTGAGATGATTTATCAAATGTGCAAATATTCTAAAAATGGAGAGTTAAATGTATTTAATTGTTTTATTATTTAAATAAAGAAACAAATAATTTAACATTGTTTCTTAATTAAAAGATATCTTTCAAAAAAGCCTTAACATAAGTTGATTAGGCTAACAGCTTAAGAGCTGTAACGAAAATGGTGACTTCATACATCAAATTGGCGCATTTATTTAAAAAATGCGCTTAATTACAATAGGACTCCAAATATTTAAATAAGTTAAAGGTTCCTTAACAAATTAGTCTAATCTATCACTTATTATGTAGTTAGTATTTTTGAATACATTATTACTTTTTTTTAGTCTCCTCTGCTTTTGGCTACATTCTAATTAACAGTAACAAATGCGTGTCCATTTTTATTTACCATCGTAAGTTTAAACATTTTGACCAATTATTAGTAAAATGATCCTTATGTCTTTGTGGTGGTTCTGTAAGTGAAGTCATTAATATTTCTTGGTATTAGGGATACTTGAATAATCTATAAAAAAAAATGTAGAAAAAAGTACAAGTTTATTTTTTATTTATAACTATTAATTTAATTAAGTTTTTAAAAGACTTTTCACATTGGCTTTTTATATATTTGTTTTTAATTCCATTAACCGATGAGATCGTTGTGGGAACGAATGGATACATCATCAGGTGTGTAATGTTCTGTGGGGGTTTCAGACTTGGCGGCGCCCATCTCCCTCTCAAGTCAGCGGCGAATATTTTCGGCTTTTGCCCAGGGTTTTGAACCCTGTACCCTTTGAATGTGGGTCGTGTTCCTAAAAGACTAGCTATCCAACCACCAAAGAAATGACAATACAATATGTGTAAAAGTGACGTCCCTGATAAATGTATTTATTGTAGGCGCAGCCGCCATGCCCTAGGGCGGCAAGTTGACTGTACCACTACAATCTACTACGGAAGAATAATTGGTTTTAGCACTTACCCAGATGGGTAAGAATGGCAAAGAAACGAGTTTTTTTACTTGCTCCCCGCGGTCAGAGAAGTGTAAAGTGCGTGTGTATATCTATATATATATATAATACATAATCGTCTAAACTAGATGGTAGACCGTAAATGGATCCCGGCTAAAAATAGTCTGGGGAATTCCAAAATTTTCGTCTCCCTCAGGTTAATGGGGGGGGGGGGGGGAGGGATAACTACGTAACTACAAACGGGGAAGGGATGAGAGGTGGAGTGTTTCATTTATGTGGGAAAGGGAGTTAACTCGCTTGCTCGGCTAAAAATAGTCTGGGCAATTCCAAAACTGGAAATCTAAACACAACAAGGATTTCTTATGCAGAACTGTTTGGAAAGGAGTCCATTAAAATATTATGAAGGAATTAAGATTTTAAGTGTTTAATCATCGGGGATTGTTTATGTTAAGATTGTGTACCCAAAGTGAGGATTATTTTCTTTGGGATGAACTTTTTAACATATGAATTTTATTTGATGTACTATTAGGTGTCCCTATTCTCAAATGCATTTTGGCTACAATAATCTGTTCATGTCCTTGGAGCCTCTGCGAGTATATCAACTGATTGTTAATGCAATCAAGTATAGTTTTCACTATTTTCAACTCGAACTGTGCGCCTACTCGCCGGTCCGGGTACCGGGCCTTTGTTTACTAGTATATATATATTTATATATATATATATATATATATATATATATATATATATATATATCATTATTATTCGATGTCACTGTCGGTCATGTAGTGTATTGCCTTCTCCGTTAGCGTCTGTTTATTCTAGATCTTGGTATAATTCTAAACAAGTGTGATTAGTAACAGATATCAGGCTTATATTACTTTATCACATACAGCGTTTTTCCTAAGTTATGATCTAAAAAACTATTTCAGTACAGCATTGTAGATCAACAATCCGTAAAAGATATCTTTTGATGGTAGTGACATAAAAAAAAATTCTTCAGCTTATAAAAATATATTTAAAAAAAGATGCATTTATCAACAAGATTAAAAAAAAATTAAAATTACAATGTATGCCTACTATAGATTAAAGTAGTGTTATGAGAAAATGTATTGAAAAAGACTAATTTTATTCTTTTTTCATACAAACTTTATAATTTTACATTCAAATTTGTTGATAATCAAAAAAACCTAACGGCAGAATGACAATTACATTGACTATTGACACATGTCAACACGAACAATAAACAAATAACAACCATGACCGATACCGATCAGATTTTAAAAAAATGACTATTCGGTCGTAAGATTCATGATAAATAGACTCATGGTAAGATGGTCCCAACATAATTTTGAAATATTATTTATCCTTGCAAGCAAAAGTGGATTTAAGGACGGGCCCAGATGGCGTGCAACAGGGGCCGCAAAACATCAATTTAACATAGATGTACCTCTCTGATCAACTCATCCACTATTTGGTGTCAATTATCTTAGATTAATTTAATATCACTAACTAGTTAATAATCGATCGGAAGTATTTAGAAATTAGTAAATAGAATACAATTTCCCAGCACACACCTCATTACTGCAAGAGCAGTTTTATGGTTTTTTGGAAGGCCCTAGACAGATATGAACTATTTGAAGCCCCCACCCCCACCCCCAAGCTAATGCGCCGGTTGTGGTCGGTCAATCATCAGATTTCATATGATTCATAAAGCGTTCAACGCGCGCGTGTGTGTTCGTTCACGTATGTGTGTGTTCGTCCGTGTGTGTGTGTGTGTGGGTGTGTTTGTGGTTCCTTAGCTGGGGACAAACTAGCCTAAATACAAACACATCCATTTTTAACGAGTCTTTATTTTTAATCAGTGATGCATTCCCCATCATTATCAATAACCTTTTTACCATCTAGTGAGTAAATTGTCAATCCCTGATCGATAAAAATTGATTGGTTTTTCAGCAAAATATCTAGAAATGGTATCTAGGATATCATCCAAATTTGCTAATGTTTTGCCACTTAAAAAGTGTTGCAGCACTCGGAATAAATGGAAATCCGATGGTGCAACATGGGGCGAATATTCTGAATGCGGCACCACCTCCCAATCCAATACATACATTTTTTTCTGAGGTTCGCCTTGCGCAATGCAGTCTTGCATAGTCGTGTTGGAGAATGACGCCTTTTCGGTTGACAATCACTGGCCACTTTTCAATTAAGGATTGATGGATTTTTCGCTCTAGAAGTCTGCATTAACAGTTTGTGTAGGTTTAAGCAATTCAAAATAAACAAAGCCGCGAATACTCAACCAAACACACAAAAACGCTTTCTTTTTGGGGTATAAACTTGGCTTAGCAGTACTCCGATGAATTTCATTAGGAGAACCATTGCCTTTTGCGTTTTGGGTTATCATATAGGACTATTTCTTATCTTCTGTGATCAATCGATCAAAAAACGACTTTGTGTTCTGTCGTTGAATCATGTCGTTGCATGTGATTGATCAGTTAGGCTTGTTCTGTTTTTTTCTGGCACATTTCCATACTTGATGTCGTCAACAATAGCGGAAAAAATTTTCTGAAAAATTTCCATACTTGATGTCGTTAACAATAGCAACAATTATTTTCTGGCACGTTTCCATACTTGATGTCGTCAACAATAGTGACAATTTTTTTCTCACAATAACTGTGCAGTTTGGACTTACTGGATGTTATGAAATATTTAAAGTAAACGACGCTATTTTGTTATTATTTGTTTCTTCATATGAAACAGATGTTTGATAATTTTTAAAACGATGGCAAAATCAGTTTATTATTTTCTTTTTTTTTTTTTTAGAGAATTATTTTGTAGCGATTAAAATGTCACAGATTGACTGAGGAAAGAAATTCACACAACTTTAACAAATCCAGTGAGTTTTAGAGAGTATAACTGTTTTTTTTTTTACTATTCAACTGTGACGAAGCTTATTTAGTTTTAGTAAAGATGATAAAAAGTAGAATAATACAATTTTACACACAACACTAACAAACTAAAGAAAGAATAAAAGGTACTTATCATGTCCTTAGAAATATAATCGGTTGTAAAAAAAATGGCCATATATATTTAAAAAAATACAGTTAAAACAATTATTCATATTGTTTGAATGGCTTAAATATACAAATTTAATTTTAATTGATATTTATATATGCTATATTATATTTTGTTTTTGTATAAAAATGTTTAAATACCGATTTATCTAAGTAAAAATCAAATAATTATGTAAAATATAATACACGTTACACTATTGTTTTATAAATTATCTCCTTCTTTCATTGAATTAGTCATAGTTTTGATCACAGCTTTCTAACGTCATAAATCTATTTTTAGGTTTATATGCGCCATTAGCAGCAGTCTCGACAACAAACACGGTTCTTAAATAAAGAAAACGGTTATCAAGCTTAAAACGCTTACTATCAGAAGGTAATATAGCGAATTCATAACTACTATGTAAAATCTTAATTTAATAAACTCAAATTTATGTAATGAAATGTGGCAAACTTTAAAAAACTTCAAATAATAATAATAAATAAAAAAAAAGCCACTCGATATTGATGAGTTTGAAACAAGTCGTAACACACGCATCTAATATATTTATTGGATGCCGCTCTCAACGCTGTGCGTCACGAGTTCAACTTCCTGCATGTCGGACGGTCACCTACCTATATCTCCCATGGTGCCTATATAGTCATTGCACTATAGCCAAATTAAAAGATTATACAATCTAAGAGAAGAACACCTTAACCTTTAACACACACACAAATATAAAAAAAATGTTCATTTAACGGGGACTGTAAATTGTTTCAATTAAAAATAAATATTTTCCAGTATGTAGCTTTCTTATGAAATATTTAAATTTGATAATTTTACATTTCAACGTCGGAAGTTTATAATTTCACTTTTATCATTTTACATTTCTAGCATGATCGGACTAAAAATAACACGCACAAAGAAAAAACAAAAAAAACAAATATGAATGAAGTTAAGGGAAAAAAACTGAACTTGTAAAGAGCAGCTTAGGCATTCTAGATTTACTTCACTTGGTTTATTTTTTTTTAAAAGAATATGCTTGTGTGGTGCTCGCTTGCCCCCTACACAGGTCAGTAATGTACGAGTTATGAGAAAACCAAGTTGCAAGTTGTACCACTCAGCTATGACTCACAACCACTATATCTTCATTGAACCGTCCGCAACACTTCATCATAGACCTGCTTAACATCTTGGCAAATTACCACCTTTGATTCGCCTCTTCGTAAGCCAACTTCTATTTGGTGGACTACAAACCCGAATGATGGATCTATATAACTTCATTGTCCCCTAAAGTCTTTATAAAAAAAGTAAAGTTCCATTAATCCCCAAAGGGGCCCATGAAGGGTGGAATTCGTCTGTTTCAGTAACCTTGGCATAAAAAGGCATTGTGTGGTTAACAAAATGTCAAGCCGCCTTTACTTCCCCAACTTAAAGTCGGGTACCCATTTAAAGCTGGGTGGACTTGGGGGACTTTCATCAGGACCTGAAAAAATCCCAAGATTTACACTGAGATTCGAACTCGAGACCCTCCGGTTGACAGTCGAGAGCTCTACACCGCACGACCACCCTTTCCTTAAAGTCTTCTTGCTTGAAGATAATGAGACTTTTCCTTTCACCAAGGTATCCCATCATTCTTCCTTTCATCCACGTAGCCAACACACTAGGTGATGGAAATCGTTTTGCATATGTGAAAATTATTTTTTCTTTAAATAGTATTGAGAATTCTACGCACTGTATATACATGGGTAAAATGTTATTCTTTCCACTGGCCCCCATCATGTTCTGATCATATCGTTACTGCCTAGGTCACTACCTGAATCCCTTCTCACACAAAATATCTTGATTGCATTAACCATTTCGTTGACAGAGATCTTCGGTACTGGGCTCGGCATTTACTCCTTCTTACACATCTATTGCATGAAATTGATGATCATTATATGAAGTCATCAACAATCTGTCTGTTAAAGTTTTTAAATATAATTTTTCGTTTCACGAATACCTTAGATTTTTTTATGTGAAAAATTAGAAATTAAAGTCTTAAGTGAAAGAGTTAAAATTAATAAAGTGCTTGAACATTTCTAAACACAATTAATAAAGATGATGTTAAACAATTTTTTTCTTTACTTACCTTCTGTCTTTTTGGTCGGAAAAGTAATTTCATGACAAAATAATGTACAAGTAAACTCTAAAACCCTAATGAAAGAAAAGTTTTCTTTTAAATTAAAGTCATTAAACAAAGTTAACTGGAAATGAAATTGTTGTTATAAGTTGTTATAAACATAATTTTTTTTAAAGTCATCTCCCTTTAATTTCTTTTTTTTGCATCTACAAAAAAAAGTATTTACGCCGAGAATTTCCAGTTCATGTATTATCTCTTTTAAACCACTTTTAAACCACTAACGGGAAAAATCTTTGTGGTGGTTTCCTTTCATCCCACCTTACCCTAATGTGCAATGACAATATAGGCACTACTGGATACATAGATAGTTGTTAGAATCACCGGAAGTTGAACCCTTTACAAATACAAAGCAGATCATGCCCCAGAAATATAGCTCCAATAATACACTGTAATGTGTTGAACAGATTCAGATTGATGTATCAATAATATACAAGATTGAAACATGTAAATTGTGACTAACTAAAAAAAAATATTTTTTACTTTTCATTATAAAATATTTATTCTCTTTTTAAAAGTTTATTTAGCCATGAAAATATCAAAATGCATAAAAAAAGAACATCTATTTGATGCTTTAAAAAGTGTTCAAAATTAACCAATATTCTATTTGACTTAATCCAATAATATAACAAATCTTTGCTGCTTTATAAATTATATTTCCAGTGCTTTCATTTTTTCATCAAAAAGTCTATCTAATGTAACAATTTTATTTAAGTTAATATACTATTTATAGATAATTATATAAAGGTTGTCTCCAATTAAAGTCATCCCTTCAACATAGAAAATTTAAAAACACTGCAATAATTTTGATTATCAATATAAAAAAAAATTACTTCATTAAACAGCAACGGTAAGAGAGCAAATGTTAATGCATTCAACTTTGATTCAACCTTGAAATTATAAAATAGACTGCTTTATTTGTTTCATATACTGCGTTCCCGCTTTTATCATAAATCGTCCATCAGAAATGAAAGTGGAAAATTCCCAAACTTTTCCACTCACTCATTCACCAATTAAAGCCCCGTATTGAACAATGAAGTATTTGCGGCCTGCAATTCTCCATTTACTTTAAATTTTTTTTTTCATGGCTATTCGCCCTCCCTTCTCTGTTTTTAGAATATTGCGACACACGTAGCTTTGTGACAAGAACATCTTTCACAAAATGTATTGATTACTTTCAGTGTATCAGAGAAATGGTGGTGCCAAGTAGGGAGCGACCGATAATCGAATCGGTATCGGACAAATATTGGCACTATCGGTTAAATATCGGACCGGCCGTTTTTCGGCAGCCGATACATTGTTTTTGTTTCACAAATCTAGTCACTCTAAACTGGTTTACTTACAGACTTCCAGTTAAATGTTCACCTGATATAATTTAGTGTTTTTAATTTTTCAAACTTTTTTTTAAAATCTGCTACAAGTAAATTCAGTAAATATTACAAAGTTAAACGAAGAAAATTATTTTAATTTCATCACAACTTTCACAAGTTAGTGAAGTTACAATTAATATATTTTTACTTTTCTAGTCTGACATTAATAATTTACAACTTTATCCTACTTTTCTGTTTGTGCACAAGTAAAAAGTAATAACAACAAATTGTTTGTTATACGTTTAATTTTAAACAATAAGCATACAGATTTCTGAGATGGTTTAAGTTTCTCACTTCGGTCCTGGTCCTTCGGTCTGTCTTTTCAAATCTTTTGTTCTTCTAATCTTCTTCATCTGCAAGACACCCTTTCATTAATAGCAAAATATCGGTATCGGTATCAGGCAAAAATGCTGGGGAAAAATATCGGTATCGGACTATCGGTAAATAGGCATATCGGTCGTTCTCTAGCGTCAAGTGACATTTTAAACATTTATAACGCTTATGTTATTTATACTGTTTATTTTTTTACTTTTAATGTGCTCAGGCAAATACATACATAAATACAGGAGCGAACGTAACAAAATATTTAGATGCATACTTTTATCAGCAGAATTCTACGTCATCACCAACATCTTGGTTTTATCTTTTTTTTAATGTTAATGTTGTTAGAACAGAGATTGAGAATATCATTTCTTTAACAACTAGTACTTCTTGTCTTTGATAATTCAGATAGAACATATTTATGTTCCATGTGGAAAAGTAGCGATTACTATTGCTAAAATGAATTGTATAGCTTCATCCCTTATTCAAGAATGATACGACATCATGATAAATTTCATTTCACTTGTAGTCGTAGAGTTAAACTATTTAATATATATATATACTAGTTGCAAGTACCCGGCTTTGCCCGGGTTAAATATAAGGTTTTCTGTTTACCTTATGTTTTCTCCCTACCCTCCTTTCTCCCTTCCTCTCTCTCTCCCTCCCTCCCTCCCTCCCCCTCTCTCCCTTTCTCTTTCCCTCCCTCCCTTTCTCCCTCCCTCCTATCCCTCCCTAACTCTCCTATCTCCCTCTCTCTCCCTCTCTCCCTCCCTCCATCTCTCACCCACTGTCCCCCCTCTCTCCCCTTACTCCCTTCCTCCTCCCCTCTCTCTCCCTCTTTCTTTCCCTCCCCTTTCTCTCCCTCCCTACCCCCTCTCTCCCTCCCTCCTTCCTCCCTCCCTCCCTCTCCCGTCTCCCTCTCTCTCCCTCTCTCCCTCCCTCCTGTCTACCCCTCTTCCTCTCTCCCTCCCCCCACCCCTTTCTCCCTCCCTCATTTCCTCTCAGCCTCTCTGCCCCCTCTCTCTTTATCTCTCTCCCCCCCTCTCTCTTTATCTCTCTCCCTCCCTATCTGCCACTCTCTCTCTCTATCCTCCCTCCCCTCTGTTTCCCTCCCTACCCCCGCTTTCACTTCCTTCCTTTCTCTTTCCTTTCCTCCCTTTTTCTCTCACCCTCCCTCTCACTCTCAACTCCCTCTCTCCCTAACTCCTTCTGTCTCCCCCTCTCCCTCTCTCCCCCTCCCTCCCTCCCCTTCCTACCTCCCTTCCACCAACCCTCCTTTCCACTCTCTCCCCCTGCCCCATCTCTCTCTTTATCTCTCTCCCTCCCTCTCTCCCTCTCTCTCTCTCTCTCTCTCTCTCTCTCTACATATATATATATATATATGTATATATATATATATATATATTAGGGTGCATCACCACAATAGAGGAAAAAATTGATTGTTTGTTTTTGAGCTGTCTATGTTTCTAATTTGTTCTAATATCATTAATAATAACTTTTGTAAAATATTTTTCAAACCAGAGTTGATTTAGAGGTCCCCCCCCCGCCCAAGAAATCACAAAACATGTAAAGAAAAAAAAGTTTATTCTAGCCTATATACAAATTACATTAAAGTATTAAATTATTTATTACTGTTGCATTTAATTCAGTTTCACTTTGTTGCACGTCTGTATATAGTAAACCACGAGTCAACTCCAGCCAGATCACACAACCGAGTTTTAGAATCAATTGATTGGAATCGTGGTTTTCCCCAACCATTTCCAAATCGATTATGTGGAGTTTGGAGGGCAACCACTGGTCGAAGCCTTAGCAGAGCATCTGCTAGAGCTCGCTTTTCCAACACAGGTACTTCATTGTGAACAGAGCAAGTGGGATCATTTCAGCAGTGAGGTACCACAGATGCCTATTCAGGGCACGGATTACTTACTTGGATATGTCTCTGTTGACATCGTTGTAGTCCAAAAGTCGCTTGTAGAGCTGTAGATAATTCCATGGTGCATCCACACTCTTTTTGCAAGTGAGCCACCACCAGAACATAAACATGTGTTACAAATGTAGCAAATGCACGAATCTTTGGCACTTGATCACGTGTGGTAATAGTACCTGGAGGCAATAATTGAATTTGTTTCTCACACAGTGCAATCTTGAGGCAATATATCAGCTTTGTCATCCATCGTGATTTGTGCAGGGCACCTGGTCTTTTAAAGTTAACCTCCTTATTTGTAGCACTCAGGTAAACAAGGGACAGCTTAAGGAATTCGTGGTAGTCGTCTCGCAAGAATTCAGTTTGTTTACTAATGTTGGCATGTGCAATTACCGCATCTCTCATTATCGTCAGTCGCTCTTGAGCCTTCAGATCATGATCAGCTAACGTAAACGAACTACAAACGTGAGACCAATCATGTGCCACCAATTCCCAATTACTTCGCAGCTTGGTGAACAAAGTTATATCCGGGGATTTGGAAACGTCTATTTTCATGTCTGCAAACACATGCGAGAGGATAACTTCACCAATGTGATGGCGACAACCTGACCACAGAAGAGCACGTTGCAGCATATTTTGTATGGCAATGCAGGCAGCAGTCTGATGACCAGTGTTTGACCCTGTTGTGTCGAATGTCATATTAACGATACAATCATTACAATCTACTCTGTCATTAGCTTCATGGTTAATTCTGCAATTATTTCACCAACGGGTTTCTTTGTTGCCTTGGCATAATTTGGCACTCCTAGAAGTTTTAAAAACTTTGCATCACCGACAACAACTGTTATGCGTTCTTCAGTGACACGATGATTTTTTAGAGAAGGTGTCAGTTTGCCATCCCAGTGGAGAGTGCAGAGTTTGGGTGGTTCCCAGGAGTCGTGGATCTTTGTAGATATCTCACTTACAACTTTGTGACGTGAACGATCTGCAGTGGCATAGGGAGAAGCCACCATTGATACATCACCCCCAGACTCGCTAATAAGGCCCTGTGTGAAAGCTGCCTGCTGTGTTGCTGTAATCTTTAATCTTGTCGCTAGTGACACAAGATTTGGTCGGCTTAAAACATCTGGAGGTACAAATACCAAAGCTCCTGTTGGCTTTCTTCGCTTTTGCAATGGCATTATATCATCCAAACAGTTATCAACAAACTCCATATTTTCTTCAGATTTAGAAGTAGAATCATCGGGTTCGTCACTGCTACCCTCGCTGGAAGGCACTGATATCGTTGAACATTTGCATTTTCTTCTCTTGCGCGTTTCTGACGTTCCAATGTTGCGACATCTCGTGAATGGCGTCGAGCGACTTTTTTTGCAAGTGTTTTGTCAAATGATCCAAAGCTGGAAGACCTGTCTCCTTTCATAGAACTCAAGATTGCTAGATCTTCTGCATTCTTGATAATAGTCTCGATATTTGGTGGCCACAGTTGAAAAGTTGTTGCCAACATAGATTTCATTTGTTCCAGTTTACGTTTGGTGGCTGGTGTGTTTCGGCGACTTTTATCAATTGAACGAAGTTTATTGTATTCATCAAGAAGCTGAACAATCTTCTCACAAGCTCTCCTCTCTGTCACCATTGGAATGTTTACTTTTTCGTAGAAAGAAGTAACTTGATTCAGCACAATTTTGGCAGTTGTAAATCGA
This sequence comes from Bulinus truncatus, assembly GCA_021962125.1. NCBI lineage: Eukaryota > Metazoa > Mollusca > Gastropoda > Planorbidae > Bulinus > Bulinus truncatus. The sequence goes on along the minus strand of JAGDYQ010000060.1, from coordinate 2,958,378 downwards.
GAAGGTGCACCAAGAGAACCTGGACGCTCACTGTGCGCTGCTATATTGGAGTGATACACCATGCACCTCAAAACTTGTAAACAAGTTGGTAGTCGAAGAATTCCAGTAATTATAGCATCATCAACACAGATTGCAAGGCCAATGCCAAACAATTCAGTTTTCAGAAGAGTTTGTGGTTTCTTTGTTCGCGAGGCAGGAGACGCAGTAATAACTGGATATGCAACTGTTGAAGTAATGCCAGGGTCAGCCAACATTTCCTTAGAAGGTGTAAACATTTTATTGTTGTTTTTCATATCATTTCCATGTTCTGATTTTATAGGTCGAGTGTATCAGAAATTAAAAAAATATAAATAAAGAAATTAAAATGCTTGCCTTGGTCATCAATATGCGGTAAAGAAAAGTGTTGTTTTTGCTAATAAAATATGAATTTTAAATTTTATTTCTAGCACAACTGCTTATCAAAATCAATCATAGCTACCAAACATTATAAAACCAAAGACTATAAAACAATTTATATAGCGCTTCACTTTTTGTATGTAAGTCTGTAAGACTTTACAAGAAGGATGGTTTTATCTAGTTTTCGCTTAATTATGCAAACTTTGTTGAAGTCCGGGGGACCTCTAAATATTGTCAAATATTATTTATTTTTTTACACAATGCTTTTTTTGATCAATGGAACAAATTTAAATAGCAGACAGATCAATTATTAAAATTTTTTTTTGGTGATGCACCCTAATATATATAAATATATATATATATATATATATATATATATATATACTCACTCTCTCTCTCTCTCTCTCTCTCTCTATATATATATATATATATATATATATATATATAAATATATATTATTTATAAGGCGCATTTGCTGTCTGTCTGTCTGTTCCCTTATAACTCAAGATCCAGACAACAAAATAACGTGAAATTTGGTACACATACACATAATTACATGAGAAAGGTCATGGGACAGGTTTCCTTTCATCTCAATAGGTAGTTTAATTGTAATTAATTATTTTAGTATTTAAGTATATTATCGATAATCGGAACGCCATGTCATTTTCCCGATGATACATTTTTAATTTCATGATGATACATTTTTAAAAGCAGGGTAACTTCAAGAAACTCCAATTGTAAACATGGTGAAATCAATAGTCATATCTATTTACCTATCGTTTTATGTATTCAGAAGATTAAAATTAAAGGTGCACTTTAATAAAACGAAATACGTTAATTAAAAGTTCCTGTGACATTGTTAACATTATTAATACAATCTCAATGGGTAGTTTAATTGTAATTAATTATTTTAGTATTTTACTATATTAAAGTATTCACGGTATGGGAACGCCATCACTATAAATAAAAATCCTCTGTGACGTCATCACCCGATGATGAACTTGCGCGTGGGTGCTTCAAATGTTATTGTATTCAAATTGTATCAATGCACAGGGCCTTCCCTGTATTGGCGCACCAAGTGAATGTGTCATTGAACGGACGGAGAAGAAAAGTTAGGGACGGAAAAAGAAATAAAATATTGTTGTCGTATTTTTTTCATGCTGCAAGTACCCGGCTTTGCCCGGGTTTAAAATAAGGTTTTCTGTTTATTTAAGAAGCGTAATTTGACGTTTAAGTGTACAGAGAGAGGGAGGGGGAGAGAGATAAAGAGAGAGGGGGGCAGGAAGGGAGAGGGAAGGAGGGAGGAAAGAAAGAGAGGGGGAGAGAGATAAAGAGAGAGAGGGGGCAGTGAGGGAGAGGGAAGGAGGGAGGAAGGAGAAGGAGAGGAAAGGAGGGAGGAAGGGGAGGGAGAGAAGGGGAGAGAAGGGGAGAGAATGAGGGAGGGAGAGAGGTGGTAGGGAGGGAGATAAAGCAAAAGAGGGGGTAGGGAGAAAACAAAAGGTAAACAGAAAACCTTATTTTAATGAGAGATAGAAAGAGAGAAAATGAATGAGAGAGAGAAAGAGAGAGAATGAATGAGAGAGAGAGAGAGAGATAGAGAGAGAGAGAGAAAGAGAGAGAATGAATAATAGAGAGATAGATAGAGAGAAAGAGAGAGAATGAATGAGAGAGAATTAATAAGAGAGAGAAAGAGAGATATATATAGAGATAATTAATGAGATAGAGAGAAAGAGAGAGAAATAAATGAGAGAGAGAGAATTAATGAGACAGAGAGAGAAAGAGAAATATATAAAGATAACTAATGAGATAGAGAGAGAGAGAGAGACGGAGAGAAAACAGTTTTTCTGTACATTGTATTTTGGATATTTTGTGTCAGTGAGAGTTACCAGACTAGAGAGCTGCACGAGGCTGTACGATTCATCCAACCCCACCCATCCCCGCAAAGTTCGAACCACTCCTACCCGCTAATGTGAAAGTCTGTTCCATCTCCATCCGCCTCCGTCAAAGTCTGTTCCATCCGCACCCGTACAGTGCATACCAGCTAAAATAAACATAATCTTATGACACAATGTTTCAACTAGCTAAAATCATACAAAAAATAATCAATCAATTTATATTAAGACAAATGAACAAGAAAATTGATTTTAGAAAAAAATAATCAAATTATAGTTCATGAATTGAAAAAAGCAAATTTAAATACAAAATAAATAAACTGCGAATTTAAATTGGAACAAATAAAGACACATAAAGTTTTAAGGCTTCAGTGCTGTTGAAGTTTTTGTTTTGATTTACAGTGAATTTTATTTTTATCTGAAGATAAGGTTGAAATTTCAAAAGGCTGTGATATGTTTATTACACTATTTAGTAGTCCTTTCACTGTGTCAGACAAACGACGTAGAATATGTCTGTTGACAAATGTACCTGACCAATACCTGGGAGTGTTATACAAACCCATCCCCACGGGTTTTCCGCAAGTTTAAAACCAACCCCGCTGACACCCCACGTGAATGAAGTTTCCATCTCCTCGGGAAACCCGCGGTCTCCGCGGGTAACGCGCAAAACCCATCCCCGTTCAGCTCTCTACACTAGACCACGTTTAGGACTGGTGACTGTAGTAAAGTTTATATTGTTATATACAAGTCGACGTAGTTTGCTTTGTTACGTATTGTTATCTGTGGAGCGCCTCATGGCCGAGGAAAATAAAAATACCAGTCTGACCCAAACAGCGACTCATAATCCAGGATAACGAGCACAAGGATATTCCATAGGGGGATACCTTGACAACTGTGAGCACAATTAAGTAAAAAACAAAAAGTATAAGCTAAATCAAGTAAAACAAAATATTGCAACATTCCACCCAAACCCAGTTTGATTTAATTATTTGTATTTCCCGTTTATTTCTTATATGGTTTAATAGTTTTCGATATGTCCATTAATTTTTGGATAATTTAAAATGCGTTGATTTTTTTGTCGATGTTTGCTCCGCAATGCATTCGGGTTGTGGACGAGTTTATTGTTCGTCTTGATGGGAAAAGCATTTTAATGTTAAATGAACTTTAAACAAATGAAAATCATGTCAGACGTTTTGTCCATGTGACAGGTAACAAATAAGTTTGTTTTAAATAAAAAAATATAAAACACAGCACGACTTGAACGATACTCCATACTGCTGTAGCGTTAGGGGCGAATGAGTCTCTGACTCTAAAAATGCCGCCCCATTTCCATGTACAAAATCTTAACGTCCGCCATAACGGACATTTTTTTCTCCGGTACCTTCAAATGATCGAAAATAAATTTGTCTTGATACAGATGTAGAAAGTACTTTTGTTTAAATCAAGTACTCACCTTATTGACAATCGTTTTAAACAAACAGAAGTCGAATACTGTATCGATTATCGATTAACCGCATGGATTTAAGTTGAGGAGCAAATAGTAAAAAAAAAAACCTTTCTATAAATGTAATGGAAAAGAGATGTTGGTCCTTTCAATACAAAAAAAGTAATAATAGTAAAAACGTGTAATAATTTATACTTGACGAAAATAATCAACAGGTACATTCCATTTAGAGGATTAGCGGGAATTGTTGAGGGGGGGGGGGGTAAGTAATAACCACCACAAGTAGATTTCACTGTTCTACCGTGAACGTCATCTAGTAAAACCCGGTTATTCCCCGACCCCCTTTTTTATTTCTTTAGAACTATTGGTCCATGCATAAACAAGATTTATTGACATTGAAAAGTAGGTTAGCTGTGGAATGTAAACCGTGGGAACATTTGAAAATACTTTTTTTTTTTAATATTTGGGCATTTTTAACATTTTCAATACTCTATTAAACTACAACAAAAAATAAAGGCATAACAATTTATTTTACATTCATAATGTTTATGTTTGTTTTTTTTTTGTTGTGCATCAATAACTTCAGGGACTCTGCTTGATTCGGGAAATCAAGTGAACGTAGTGAGCTTAAATGCAATTGTCGTTTTATTTTCCGCAAAAGACAGTCTCTGCAGTGGCACGATCGCATTACATACAATACAGTATCTCCAGAATGCTCATATTTAGTTTTATATTTTTTTTTGTTTCTCAAATTTGTAAGTGTATACGAATAGTGCATATGCAGTCCATTTTGATCTGCTAATTAATTTTATTGAGTTTTATTTCGTTTCTATATGAAAAAAAAATCATGTGATTATTGAAAAAAGTTGTAAAACTTGTCGCGTAAACGTGAGCTGATTTACTAATCACATGTCACAAACGTCATAAAACCAATCAAGTCAGCCATTTAAATTGGAGTCTGATTTGATGTAATTAAAAATTGGATCTGACCAATTAAAAAAGCAGGAAACACTGTTACTCTGCTTTGTATGTTCTATGATTTTTTTTTATATCAAAACACTTGAAAATTTTTAAAGAACCCATAATGATTTCTTAAAATGAAAAATAAATATCAATCTTGTATAAAAGGATTCTAATTGCCTAGTATTTCAGATCGATAAAAAAAAAATGCTTTGAAGTATTGTAGAAAATGTATGCCATATATGTGAAAATGAACAATTTACTGATATATTGTTGACCAAAACTACTGTAACGAAGTAGTTTTTTTTTAGCACAATAGTTTAAAGGTATCAGGAACAAAAATCAGTGGGTCAGCTCAGCGGTCAGCTAGGGAAGGGGGCGTGTCATAGCTACCAGATAGGTGAATCACTCTAGCGACTGGTTACCGTGTCAGATCACTAGGGGGGGACGTTAATTGATAGGGAGCCTCGGGTGGGCACTGGGACTCAGGGGGAACAAATACTTATAGACGAATGACCGTGATACGTAGGGTGCAGTTTTAGTGTCAATGGACCGATCAGCAAATTGTAGGGGAGGCTAGATTTATTTAGGAAGACCGTTACGGTAGAATTTACTCGGGGGGAGGGATGCTTAGTTAGAAAGTTTTATGAGTCCCTGTTTAGGTGCCAATCTCTTTCCCATCTCCCAGATCCGTCACATAGATTATCCCGAGGGTAGTGTTAGTTGGGGCTAGCAGTGGTTATGGGTAATAAATTACTGATGCCAAGCCAATCGTTTGCTGTATAAAAGCTGGACGATTTATATGTTGGAAAACAGACAGAAAAAACTAGACAGAGAAAACTAGAGAGAGCAGAGTGAGAGCAGGAGCGAAAGAGTGGGACGTAAACTGAAGTTCTGTATGTGAGGAGAACTGGCGTTAATATCTATATGTAATAAACTTGTTTTGACTTGACTTTATTTGCGGAGACTGAACGTGAGCTGCGAAATAAAAATATTGTCATCAGACCAATAGCATAAAGCTCTCTAATAATCCAAGACAACGACCTGTTCACGGAAAGAATTCGCAATCGTCCGTCCACCACGTAACAACTACAGTGACTGATTTACTGTGTCTTTAAAAATTAACAATCTTTACTAGGATTTTTAAAAAAACTGTAGAGTTTGCTATATAAAAAAAAATATGTGATCATTATTTTACTTATTAAGAGAACCAAGAAATTGAAAATGCTGAATAAGACGATTCACCAAGTTATTCACTAAAGTTTGTTTGGTATTTAAAAATCTATATAAAATAAATTTGAATAATTTTATGATTAGTAGGATAGAAGCCTTTTTTATGACCTAGGAAGATATGAAGCCTAGAAATTTTTTTTAATCCAGTATTGCTACGGTAGTGGTCTACCAATTCGACCCCGCGACACGTCGACCAACAGACAGTTCTATCCCGGACAATTCGACCTTGTCAACTAATTAAAATAATATTTGAATTTGTCCCGCAGTCAAAGGATAGAATTGTCGCGGGGTCGAACTGCCCGGCATGGAACTGTCAGGGATTGAAAAAGTCATTGAACCTGCTATGTGTCTAAACAGTACGGGTCAATTTTTTTAACGCATCAAACCATATATGATCATTCCTAAAATGAATGAATTATTATCATATATGATCATTCCTAAAATGAATAAAGTATTATCATATATGATCATTCCTAAAGTGAATAAAGTATTATCATATATGATCATTCCTAAAATGAATAAAGTATCATATATGATCATTCCTAAAATGAATAAAGTATTATCATATATGATCATTCCTAAAATGAATAAAGTATTATCATATATGTTCATTCCTAAAATGAATAAAGTATTATCATATATGATCATTCCTAAAATGAATAAAGTATTATCATATTTGCAAAAAAAAAATTTCTGTTTGATAAACTAGATCCAGTGTTACAGATGTTAGTCCAATTTGTTAACATTTCATTTAAGAATTTTGCGCATCGTTTGATTAAAAAAAAAAGCTGTCAAATGTACAGATTCTTATGGGTTTAAAAAAATGAATCGCTACACAATTTTCATTAATAAAGTCGAAATTAGGATGTTCAATTACCTTTAAACACTTGTAAAATTTTAAGTAGCAGAAATGTTGTTACCAGTGTTATTAATACAATTTTGGAACAGGGCTATACATTTTTCTAAATATTGTTATAACTCTGCTTCAACCCCCCCCCCGGGGGGTCACACCCCTGCCCCGAGATGAATGATGCAATCACGACTCATGTACGCCTACATATTGTTAATTCGGTCGTCTACCCCCCGCCTTAGTACAAGTTATTTGCCACCTGCACTGGAACACCCACGCAATAATCTTCACCCTCAGTTTTGGCGGGAAAACGATGGATCAGCATGGGTGGGACTATCTATAAAAGGAACTGTGCTGTGAACAAGGAACCTATAAACCACTAATGGGACGGTTTTATGGTGCCCTTCTTTCATCCCCACCATAGCCTATAGTGCAATGGCCATGGAGGCACCACGGGAGATATATCGGGAACTTGAGCCAAGACCTGAACAAGGAACAACGATCGAACAAGGGACAAGGAGAGAACAGGAGATCCGACGAATAGGACGGACAGAATAAGTGGAGAACCCCAGGTCTGTTGATGCCGCGAGTTCGTTATCAGCACATCGCCAGCGATAACACGTAGACTCGTTTCAACTGGATTAGTTGTACGCATAATGGACTTTGTTGTTTTGTTTTAACCTGGACTTATTAAAACCTGTACATTGTAGACTGTGAATAAATCTTGTTATAACCTGTACATTGTAGACTGTGAATAAATCTTATTATAACCTGTACATTGTAGACTGTGAATAAATCGTATTATAACCTGTACATTGTAGTCTGTGAATAAATCTTGTCATAACCTGTACATTGTAGACTGTGAATAAATCTTATTAAATTCAGCTAACGGAACCACGTGTCCTTTAGTGCCTACCTAGAGAGAGTTTTGAAAGTCGCAACAATATACTAGACTAATATAATCTACATTTGGTACAGTTGACAACAATATATGCACAAAAAAAGTGTAGAAAAATGTGTGGGAGTTACATTAGCCTCCATTGCACTGGGGTACATAATTAATAGAAAATCAAACATAATATGGACCAGCAAATGCATTAGCCTACCAACTAAGCTCAGACTTTAGAGAGCCCTTGTTAGAACAATTGTCCTGTATTTGTGTGAGACATGGACACTTCTAGCAGCCATGGCAAGCGATTGACAGGCAACCGAAAAATAAATGTATGAGAAGAGTCCTTCGAATCTCCCACCTAGAACGCTAGACCAATGATTATGTCTGTGAGAGAATATCCTACATCGTGGGCCCTCAGGAAACGGTTATGGAAACAATCAAGCGACGCAAGATGACATGGTTGGTTATGTGTTAAGGCATAAAAGCTTGCTAAAAAAAATCATTCTTTTAGAAACTGTAGAAGAAGGCCGTCGCGGAGTGCGCCAACTGAAATGTTAATTAGGAAATATAAAAAAATAGACCAGGCTACACTGATTGACTATAGACAGCCGCTGGGGGGGGGGGGCTAGTTTTAAAATGGGCTAAATTTAGTTGACGGAATAAATGGACGAACCCAAAATACATTTAAAGACAAAAAATAACTTATTATTTTTTAATAAGGATACACTTAAAGCAAATGTTCAGGCAGATTTAAAAGTTTTTAATATACATACTTGTTATAAATGGACATTTATATGTACAATTATATTATGTTTCCTTTTGTACAGCCATAATGTGCATAGAGTTATATTCTAAAATATAAGATGAAATAATTGTTTTAAAAATAATAGGCCTACCAGAAATTCCACAGGGGAAGGGTTGTCTTGCGTAAAGCGCACGACTGACGACCTGAGGGGCCCTAGTTTGATCTCCGGTAAGGACCGATGGATATTTTAGGTCATGGTTAAAGAGTCCCCCCCCCAACCCTGCCATATATCCCGTGGTGTCTCCAAGGCCATCGCTCAACGGTTGTGGTGGGGGGGGGCGAAATAAGGGCACTGCAAACACCGTCCCATGTGTGGTTTATAGGATTTAAGGGATGCATGTAACATCCTTTTAGGTGCGTCACACGCTGGCGTAGCTAGAAAGGTCAAAAGAAAAAAAAAATTCTAAACGTTTTGAGAGGAAATACAAAGAATGGTATTTGTATGAGAATTCCGTTGTACTTCATATCGGTTTTTCATTGGATACGTCACTTGTTTTATCGGTTCTATTTTTAGTTTCTGGTTCGCTCTTAGCAGCGGTCTCGACAATAAACAAGGTAGGTAAATGACAAAACGTAGTGAAACAACGTATCTATTGAACAGTACAGGTAAGGTGGGGGGGGGGGGGGGTCGATTAATGTGAGCTGATAGTGAAGTGCTTAATGTATGCTTCGATCTTTTCAAAGTAAACAAGAGTTATGCATAGAAAATATACTTTTACATTGACACTGACTTAGGAGTGTTGAAAACGTATTTTATTGTTTAGCTATACCAAAAAATGCACTAAAAAGTATAATAAAAAATAGCATTATACATATTTATATAAATTACCTGAGATAATAATGTGTGTATCACCTCACAGGAGGTCGAATAGGGGATTCCCCAGCCGCCTTAACATACGCAAACCAGTCCCAAGAGTTAATAGTGTGTGAAATCCCTGTACGGATGAGATGAAATCTCTTAGATCCTGTAAACCCCTAATGGGATGGTTTTCATGGTGCCCTTATTTCATCTCCACCATAGCCGATAGTGCAATGTTCATGGAGGCACCACGGTAGATATAACGAGGACTTAAGCCATGACCTCACAGTTCCATTGCTCCTCACCGGAGATTGAACCAGGGACCCTCAGGTCGACAGTCGAGCGCTTTACCGCACGACCATCCGTAGAGATAATAGTAAGTTCATAATAAGACTGATTGTTAGACGTTGTACACAAAATTGAATATGATGAAGAGATAATAGCAACTTTTAACTTCATCTGATTCACTTTTGTGTACAACGTCTAACAATAATTGTTATCAGTAGATTGTAAACAGTGGCCTTGTTAACAACAGTAGTTTCTCCCGAAAAAAATTGTTGTAAATTGAGCAGTAATGACCCGAGATCGCCCCCACCACCCCTGCGTCCCTGTGTAAACAGCCTTGATTATTAAATGTAGCACTTGTCATAGCTGCTATACATTAGAGCAAACATGGGTAAAGAATGGCCAACATGCGAAGTATGGCTTCTTACAGTAATGTATTAAACCATCGCACTACTTCGCTTTGTTTTGTTTACATCGAAGAAGTTTACATAAAATCCACATGAGCTCATCTAAAGTTTGAAACTCTCCATCCATCTACTCTTGCTCTTTTTGTATAATTTAAAATCCCATTGTGTCTTATTTCCTAAGAAAACTTTCACAGCCCTGTTTACAATGTTGCTCATGTGGAACGATATTCATTGTCACTGACATCAATATCGAACGTTGTAGAATGGATGATGGATCAGGCCATCGCTCTACTTAGCTTTGTTTTGTTTACATCGAAGACGTTTACATACAATATTGACGAGTTCATCTAAAGTTTTAAACTCTCCATCTATCTAATCTTGTTCTTTTTTTTACAGTTTAAAATCCCATTGTGTCTTATTTCCTAAGAAAACTTTCACAGCCCTGTTTACAATGTTGTTCAAGCGGAACGATATTCATTGTCACTGACATCAATATCGAACGTTGTAGAATGGATAATGGAAGTTTCTATCAAGACACAATGGCTGACTAATTTATCAACCATAGCCATATTGACAGTGGACGTCATGTATATATTACAGAGAAGTAATACAAAAGACAACATACGCTGTACTATCGCCTCTCTGATGTGTCTAGAAAAGAACAAGAGAAAAACTTAAGGACCACATGAGTTAATAATTAAAATGTTGAACGTTTCGGACTGTTAGTTATGTTCCATCATGTTGGTTAACTGGACATCAATATTCTACAATAACCACGAAGTGTAGCAACAATTGTACAGAGCGCTGTGTTGAATATTTAAATGTACAATATAATGAAATACTTCTTTTAGAACGATACGGTTTAGTTGCCTTGATAGTTCATAGTTAATGTACGGTGAAATCAATTTTATATTCGATCTCAATATTCGTTTGGTTAATCGATTAAAAATAACTGTTTATCTTTCCATCTTTTTGTATTCTAGTTTTATTTTATTGTTATAATATCTCAAAGTTTAATGTAATTTGTTGTATTTGTTCTCAACGTAAATTATAATTACTGTAAACTCTCTACACTGCGACTCTTAATTATCCAACCTGGTACGACATACGTGTAATAATATTAGAAAAAATATGATCGTTTTGTAAAAAAAAATATAAACATTGTAATAAAGCCTATATGTGGGACTCACTTTGTGTATGCAGGTTCGATAAGTCCAAAGCGTGTGGTATCAGAAACTTACCACTGGTGGAATAATATCTATTAAATTTATGGTCATCATTTACAACATTAACGTAAGTTGGCAAGCAATTAAAAATATTGGCCCCGTCTTTACTTACATGACAGTAATAGTATGGTCCACCCACCACCACCATAGTCCCAGCTTTAAAAGCGTGGTCCACCCAAAACCATAGCCAAAGCTTTAATAGCACAACGAGCTGATCGTAGACATTAAAATAAGGTCTTGTGTTTTTTAGGAAACAATAAGGCATATTCTAACTCCCTCTATCGGATAACTCAGTGGAGATTTAGTTGGGAGTCCAGTCTGTGTGATACAGGGTCAATGTCCAGACAGTCCATTCATCTATCTATGTTCATAATTATTGCACACACCAGGCTTTGGTGGCGAATTTGAAAAAGGATCGCTACGTAAACTGTCGCATTAGGTTTTTTTTTAGGATTTAAGAGATAAACCTTTCATTCTTATATTAACTTCTAGAATAACTTCTCCAATATGAAGATGATACCTTTATTATAATAATAATGTATATATATATATATATATATATATATATATATATATATATATATATAGAGAGAGAGAGAGAGAGAGAGAGAGATAGATATAGCATTGTCAACCCACCACAATAGCCAAAGCTTTAATAGCATGGTCTCCCTATCTGTATGACAGAGTTATAAGGGAAATATGTTTTGATATCTTTGGATCAGTTTTTGTATATCCGTTTCACAACCTTACGAATAAAATGCGTTTCACAGGCACTTCAAAGATAATCGGTGGTCACCCTGAGTAGAGGCGTTGTAAGGAATACTGGGGGGTTCAAAGTAAAACATCCAGAGGTTTGCAGGGACCCTTGTCAAGGGCGCATATTGGAGCCCTCTTAACAACAAATGTAATTTATGTAGAACAGGAATGGGCCCCTTTAGCAGTGGGAGCCGTAGGCAGTTGCCTAATTATCCTCTACATAAGACACGCCTCTGAGTATGAAGTTAGTGAGAGTCATATTTCGGTTTATCATAAAGAGATACGTCAGAGTCAATAACAATAGCATATTAAAAAATAATCAATGAAACAATATAAACAGAAATTGATTCAAATGAAACTGCTTTTAAATCAGACTGCATGTGTCTCTAGGGGCTAATCTACACCAGTGGCGTCACTAGGGTTGGTGTCACCCGATGCGGTAACTCATGGTGTCACCCCTCTCATGACACCCCATAGACATACAGCATTCTTAGCAAAATTTATAAATAAATTTACAACGACAATAGAAGAATAAATAATTCAAGGTCGATTTTTTTATTCTTTAAAAAAAATTGTGATCTGTCAAAGATTTTAAGAAATAAAACTAAATAGAAAATAGGTCACTTTTTTAATTGTTATTTTTACATTAAATGCTAAATCAGAACTTCCCTTTCCTCGCCTTTAGAGATGCAAACTTTTTAATTACTTCATCAAAGTCAACTTCTTTTTGGTGTCACCCGTTGTGAGGGTGTCACCCGGCGCGGTCCGCACCCCCCGCACCCCCCTAGTGACGCCACTGATCTAGACTACCGCTGAACAAGATCTGAAATAAAATCTATTGGGTTTGAACATTTACCTACAAAACGCCAATGACGCTCACTTCCAGAAGGCCATAGAACGAATTCACGCCATTATCTACAAAGTATTAGTTGAATTAATTCAAATTTACGTTAAGAAAGGTGGCAGACTTTAAGATATTTAAATAATTAAAAAAAAGCATATCCATTGTTACTCATTCTATAAAACTAAAGTATGATAATTACCTTTCATACTTTCACTACATTAATTGTTACTGCCAAATATATATTTAGTACCGACATTCTAAAATTGTATTAGTGTAATATCGATTTTGGTTAGTTTGAAACAAGTCGTAACATGTGCATCTAATATGTTTATTGGTTTGCGAGGTGGCCCGACCTACATGCTGTACGTGACGAACTCAAATTCCTGCGTGCCCAGTCACCTACCTATATTCCCCCGTAGTGCCTATATGGTCATTGCACTATGGCCAACTAAAATATTATAGGATCTAACAAAAAAAACACCTACACCTTTTACACAAACTCGAAATATTTTTAAATATTCGTTTAAATGAATCGTTTACCATTAGAAATCCATATATTTCAGTATGCAATTTCTTATTAAATATTATATATATATATATATATATATATATATATATATATTATTAATTATGTATTTATATTTGTAAATTTTACATTTAAATGCCTGAAGTTTTTAAGTCCACCTTTATCATTTTGACATTTCTAGCATGATAGGACTAAAAATAATTTAAAAAAAAAAAAAAACAAACAAATATAGTTCGTGATAAAGTAGAGTAGTCTACTACATATCGACATTATGAAAAGAAGTATCATGACCTGAAGATATTTGGTAACTATGTGTTGAGGAGATCATATCTAGTTCTTGAAGATGAGTGCAGCGTAATACAATCCAGAATTATTCTATAACAAAGATGTCACTTAGTTAAGCGATAGATTCATCTTAGTTGACATCGGGACCGTTCAAGATTTAAGGAAAGAGAACTACGTTTGTAAAACGAATCTTAGGCATTCTAGATTTATATCCCTTGGTTTATGTTCATGTAAAATACACTGCAGATCATTTAAAAAAAAGCAAAACAATCAGACACAATAAATTGAAAGAAATAAAAATATATCTGGATTATTTAAATTTGTTATTATGAGTTTTGCTAAATGTTTTGTTTTGTTAAAAGAGATTGTGTTAAAATTTTTATTTAGAAATGTGTTCCGTTATTTTGGACAATGTTTGAGTCAATCGTGCGAAAAAAAATATACAAATAAAATGTGTATTATTGGTTGAATCTTGCAATATTTAAATTTAGAATATTACGACATAATGAGTGGGACGGGTGGTCGATTGTCGACCCAAGAGCCCTGGGTTCGATCCTCGGAGAGAACCATGGGAATTTTTCCAGGTGAAATTTGTTTTAAAGTCGTCCCACCAGTCCACCCAACTTTAAATGGGTACCTGACTTAAGTTGAGGAAGTTAAGGCGGCTAGGCGTTGTGCTAACCACACAATCCCTTTATATGCCGAAGTTATAGAAACAGGTAAATTCTTCACTTCATCTGCCCCGATGGCCCGTTAAGGTTAAGGGAACTTTACCTTACCGCATTATGAATCAACATATAGTGACTCGCTGAACCCCTTTTTACTCCTTTTTTGATGACGTCATTAGTTATAGAATCAAACTTAATATTTTTCTTTAAGTACTGATAAAAAGATCTTAAATTTACTTTTAATAATAAATAAGTTCAATTACACCCTGAATAACAATTTGACAATACTTCTATTCTTTCTACAAAACCTCATCAATTAAATTAGTATACATTACTCCAGTGTTGTAATTGACTATCTACAGTATTATTATTTTTAAATATATATATATATATATATATATATATATATATATATATATATATATTCCAATTATTTAATTAAAACATAAATAAAACGTGTAGCAGTACTACTTTTCATTACATGGAATATAATATTATTTTATAAAAATAAGTTATAAATAGTGTTGCTTGAGATTTGATTTAATTGGTTTTGAACTACGAAATATTTTTTGAAAAAGACTGTATTATTGAATAGTATTTAAACTAATTTTAACAATTTTAAGTTAAATAACAATACATTTGTATACATTTTAGCCTAACTGGTCAAAGTTTGACAAAATGAAAATCATAGTAACAAATCCACTGTCGAATTGGAGGTCCTTGGCTCGATATTACGGTAGGATCAATGGATAATTCAGGTCATGGATAACGTCCCCGCTATATCTCGCGTGATACCTCCATGGTCATTGCACTATCGACCAACCGTGCCAAAAAATGTTCTTGCTAGAAAACAAAATAAAAAGGAACATGTCGATGTAATTGAAATAAAATAATAAAATAAAAACTTACTCATAACAAAACAACAAAAACAAAACACCAAATAACAACGGCAATAACAACAACAATAATAACAATAATGACAACAATATCAACAATAACAAAAATAGCAACAATAACAGCAACATTAACAACAACAATACCAACAACATTAACAACATCAACAATAACAACAATAACAAACAACTTTAACAAATAAATAACAACAATAACAACAACAACAAAAATAACAACAACAATAACAACAATGATAACAATTATAACACCAATAATAAAAACAATAAAAAACAAAAATAACAACAATAATAACAACAACATCAACAATAGTAGAAGTTTATATTAAAATTTTACTTGTATAAAATCTAATAATATTTTAATACTGTTGCCACATAAACTGAACAAGGTAAAGAACAAAATTAAACAACACCAGTGCTAGTTAAATAACATAAAATGTCTATACATGTCATCTAATAATTATTACATTTACACAGAATAAGAAAAGTAAATATGCATGCCAACTTTTCTGAGTATAAAACAAAAAATGATAACTCAAAATAGTTTTGTTTTTTAGATAAAGATTAATAAGTTTGAAAAATAAATACAAATTGTTAAATTGCTTAGTGACTACTGTACATACTTTTATGTTCATTCATTTTGAAAATATTTTTTAATGTATTTATAACAGCTTGATAATGTATTAACGTTTACTAAGAAAAGAAAATAATTGAAGTACAATTTTTATCTGAAAAGGATAATTTTAAAACTATTCAATGCAAAGAAACTTAACTGATATTTTTATGTTTGTATGGTTTTAAATAAAGTTCCTTTTGGTTCAATTTTTTGTTTACCTTGTACTTTAGTTTTGTTTCGGTGATTAGAGTTGAAATAGTTTTAACATTCATTCCTCTTTGTCTTTATAGAATGTAGAGATTCGAATTTTTTCATTCTTTTTAAAAACATTCTGTGACAAAACCAGTACACATTTAAGTCCCTTAATGGTAGTTTCATGGTATTGCATTAGACGAGTTCCTTCCTGTGACCAGTAACATCTAGGAGTTATCTCATCTTTAGTCTTGCGAGCTAATTTTACGTACTCTTTCAGTGATGGCTTGGCCACTCCCATAATTTCGCAAATGTCTTTCCCATGTTTGGCAAAATGGGTAGCAGCAGTCCAAGCATTGGAGAATGTCAGATCTGTATCTATGTAGTCTTGTATCAACTCAACAAACTTTTGTTTTAACTCCTTCAGATATTGCTCTGTTATCTCTGCTTCTGAACTATGGGATTCACTATCAACATCCATCCGGGTTTTTTCTTTTTCTCCCAGGACACTAACAGCAAATTCACCAGCCGCACAAAATTTTGAAAATGTTGTAGCTCCGACATATTCAGCAAACCTGACTGCAAGGTTCTTTTTAAAATCTGTGTTGCAAACCCTTATTAAAAAATTATACAATTTACTGATCTGAAAAGGTGTTATGCTGCTCAATATCGGGCCTTCAATGTCAAGAGTGCTATGTCGCGCAATGTACATCAATTGTTTTGGCAACTGACAGTCGAAAAAAAGTCTATACTTCCACAACATGTCTCTAGTTGACTGATATTCAGGCGAATCTAAAATAACATTAATGGACACCTTTTTACAGTCAAGATCTTTCGTAACTTGCAATAATTCGCTCTTTCGTTATCATCCATCTGGGCAAAAACTCTAGGGTGAATTCTCATTTGATTGTTGATGTTGAACATTTCCTGACACTCTTTGAGAAAATCATCGCTGATATTGAAGATTTCTTGTCGGAAATGCTCCACTGCCTTCGACTCAGCATCTGCAAAGTGTTCCCATTGTCTATAGTAATAATCCTGTATAAGTGCATCTAGGTAGACATCAAATACGCCAGAGTTGTGGTACTGTACAGAAATTTTGCTCTTTTTTTCTTGGATAGTGTCCATGTTTGTTTCCCCTTTTTATAACAAATTCAAGCTGCTGTTATTATTGTTTTATTTAAAATAAAGTATGTATTTGTACAAAAGTGAAGCTTACAACAATTTAAAATTAACTAGAAATACAATGATATTTATCTGCTTCATAATAAGTGGCCCAAAAAAGTTAAGTATACAATAATCTAGACATTGAATATCATTATAAGAAATAATCTAGAATAAGTTGTAATATCATTTAAAATGTTCTATTTAAAGAGTAATACAAATCTCTGAAGACAAATACAGATGGTTGTCTCTTTCTTCAATGTTATATTGTTTCAGTACTTGAACCAGAGTCCTTAATGCCAGCAGTCCGTTCCTTAGTAGTTTTACTGGCCGAATCTATAAAAAATCAGCAATAAGTTTGTCAACAAGTTTGTCAACAAGTTTTCTTGTAATTTGATTGCCCATGCAATAAAAGAAGCGGATATCATTTTTTTTAAGAAACGTTGGAAAAATAATAAAAAAAAAAAATCACGTAACTACTTTGTTTAGAGTTCACTTGCATTAATTACGCTTTCTGTAATAAAAGTGACGATAAGATAATTCTAGTTAAGGACACAATTTGTAAAACTTTTTTGTATATAAGTTTGGGAAATTGTTCCAGACAATCATGTGGTGAAATGTTTAATAGCTTCCTGAGTCTGGACACGATAGTCTCTGAATACATCGAAATATCGTGTTTTTTTTTAGAAATCACTATTCACACTATATAACAATAAAAGTGGGGTTGTAACAGGCCCGTAGCGTCCGGGGGGGTGGTCGGGGGGGCCAGGCACCCCCCTGCGTTTTGTCTGCCCTTCCCCTGCTTATTTGTTCTACTTAGTAAATGTATTACCTGCCCCCCCCCTGCTATTGCCTGGCCCCTGCTGTAGAATTTTCACGCTACGGTGCTGGTTTGTAAGTTCACGATTAAGTAGATTATGAAATGTATAGTCCACATTTAGACTTATGGAAAAGACGTATCATGACTTTAAAGACTTTTAGTAAGGTGATAATAACTAGTTGTTGAATATGAGTGCAGCATTATACAATCCAGACACATTCTGCTACAAAGACTTCATCTTAGTTGACCTGGGGGCCATTCAAATATTATATAAGCTATTGAGGTGGTGGGGGGGATTGGTTGTAAATTTGATCCGTTAAAAGTGGGGGGGGGAGGGATTTTAAATATCGCACAGTTTATTTTATTAATTACAAACAAAGTAAATATACAAATTAAAAGCAAGATAATGAAGCGATTCAGGTTAAATTATACGAAGTGGCTACGCTTACGTCAAGCGCCATTCTATTATTTCTCATTTTTTTCGGGTACCGCCAATTATATTAGGGTTAGCATTAGGGTTAGGGTTAGGGTTAGGGATAGGGATAGGGTTAGGGTTAGGGATAGGCTTAGGGTTAGGGACAGTATTAGGGTGTGGGAGAAATATCTATTGACGTAATCCGAAAAAAAAAATACGAATTACTTCTTGACGTAAGCGTAGCCTGTCCCTAAATTATAACAGAAAACTAACATACAACATTAGAATTGTGATTATATTCTGATTGGTGTTGAACTTTTAAAATTTACAATGTTAAATTGATCGGTAGATATTGAGGTGATTATATGTGGTCCTTTCAGGGGGAAATACCCGTTTTGGCAGGTTTTTTTTTCTTTTCCTGAATAATGTGCATTTATACTTCTTCCTTTCTCAATGTCTTAATATTAATCAGCGAATCTCTGTATTTTATCAAAATTTTTACTTTTTCTTTTAAATATCTCATAGAATCGACAGGGAGAATTCGTTTTTAATTTATTTATTTTTCTGATAAGTAATTATAGGACTGAAATCGAGGTCTTGAGTGAATGTTGATATTCTAGCTTCAACACTTGACCTAAACTCAGTATGAAGACTATGTATATATTCATTATTAGACAAAAGACAGCATTATATAATCACGACATAAATTATAACATCAAGATGTTGCTAAATAACCCACACGCTTTTTATTTTTATCTGGTGTTTGTCATATATATTGTCATATATATTGTCATGTATGCTAAAGCATTTGGCACTGACGTATTTTATCTGGACTTATCTAGGGGCCCACTTGTCAAACATCTTAGGGCCTTGTCAAGTCTAAATCCGGCCATGGATGAAAGTTTTACTTTTTTTTATTGCTGTAATCTTTTCTTTTTAAAGTACACCTCTTTGTTACCTCTTTGTTACCTCTTCACTAGTACTTGAAAAAATATTTATATCCTTGGTACACACTTCTGGTCAGGCTACTGCTGTATAATTGCAGTATAAATGAGGAACATGCTATAAATAGACCATCTTGTTTCGTGTCTAAATGTAAAATAAAAAGATTTTAAAAACGTCGCAGAAGGTTAAGGGTTAAGAGGTTATCAGTTCAGTGGTTAGTGTTTAAATATCAATCATTCCGTAATTATGTATTTTTTTTAAACAAATGACTTACATAAAAGTAGTGGTCTTAAATTCTGGCAGGATGTTTACATTACACTAGCTGTGCATAAGAAGTCTTCATAAGACGTCCAATAACTTGCAATCTATGCCCATCTATTGTGTACTGAAGTTGAGATTATCTGCTTAAGTGAATAATAAGAAAGAAGAAAAGATAAAGGATAACTTGAAATGTTTGTATTAACACACAAGACAACAAAGCAAACTGTTGATAAGTAAAAAAATGGAATGGAGCTAACCTTCAACCGTTTTTCACTTCCACTTCTACACTATAAAAAAATTAGATTCTGAATTCTAATAGACACAAATTAATTTCTTAAAATAAAGCGCATCAATTAAGGTGTAAAATCAAAAGTATAACAACACACCCACAAAAAGAAAGTAGATAAATAAAAAACGTATAATACTTTTTTTGTTTCGAAATGAAATCATAAAAGAAAAGTTATATTTTATTTAACTGGTTCTAAGTACTTAAAGTGTAAAGTCGATGGTCCAAAGTAATATGTTTCATTTCACTCAGCTTAGCACTTGTAATTTCTCTGGTCTGAGTGCTGTCTATTTTAGTTACCATCCTTTTATCATATCGTGTCTCATGCTATAATATACCAGCTGTGTACCTTGCAGAGCTCTCACAGATATATATATATATTTAGAGATATTGTAACAGTTAACTGGCTATCGGGCTAACCAGTGTGTTCATTACAGCCATAAAAAAAACACAATGACGTAATTTCTGGAATATAAATGTCCATTTAACTTAAAGCACCGACCAGGGGCATGGGTGATGATATTACGAGGTAGAACATGACTGAAATGCTAAGACAATTCATTTGTTCAAAGTTCAAATGATGTTAAACTGTAATGATGTAGGGTAGGATATTGACAATTGGTGGTAAATCAATTAAGTTAATATGTTTATGTTTCGCTTAATATGTTTATTATAAATCAATATTTTTAAAAGTATCCTTCACTTATTAAATTCATTTTTAAGAGATTGGTGTCATAGCAGCTGAGAAAAAAAGATAATTTGTTCAGTTCCTCATTATTCCCTCACCGTGAGGTCATCTTCAAAGGTTATGCAAGGTTCTTTTTTTTTTTTTGCAACTATATTATTTAAATAAATGACATAATTAAAACAACAAAAAACAATCAATTTAAGTCTTTTCCGTTTCGGGTGACAGCCATAGATTTTGCTGGTAAATAGAGAGGGAAGTAATCATGTTGAATAACTGTTACAAAAATAAATAATGATTAAGTCCCTTTGATTAGCTTTTATTATTTTATATTTAAAATATAAACAAAAACGGTACTTAAAACGCCCCCTTTTCGGCCCTCAGAGGTCAGATCGCGAAATGAACCAAAGTGTTTTATTGGCAGGCCAAGACCTACAAAATGATATATACATCATGGGTCTAGGTTGTTGAGATCTAGGGTGATGACGGACAGACAGACAGACAGACAGACAGACAAAACGGGGACAATAGAGCATTTTTTTCGAAAATGCTCTAAAAATTGTCTGCTTAAGTTATATCTCTCTAAATTTATGTCTTTGAATTATTTTTTTTTTATGAATAAATATTTTTTAGATATAGATTATAATAGTATGTTACCATATGGTGCAATAGTAGGAGAATTTGGTTTTATAGAGTCTTTGGCTATATGCTTTAAATTATTGAAAAAAGTTATATTTATTTACATTATTTATTATTACTCAACAAATTAAATAAACGTAGTCTAATAGGATTTAGTTCATTATACATTATTTTCCATTGGCTCTCAACAATATGACTGTATATGGTCATGGTAGTATATGACTGTATATGGTAATGGTATTATTCCAATAAATGAACATAAGTGTTACATTACAAGTAATAATTATAATAAATCTCCAAACCCCTAGAAACATACAATTATATTTGTCGTGTATTTTTTTTTTTAATACTTCAGTTTCTAGTACAGAACCTAAATTATACCAGAAAGCGCATCGTTACCAATGACTAAACAAATTGTTTTCAGTTTTGTTGTTTGCTATTTTTAATAGTTGAGCACAT
Source organism: Bulinus truncatus (assembly GCA_021962125.1). Taxonomy (NCBI): domain Eukaryota; kingdom Metazoa; phylum Mollusca; class Gastropoda; family Planorbidae; genus Bulinus; species Bulinus truncatus. The sequence goes on along the minus strand of JAGDYQ010000060.1, from coordinate 2,936,717 downwards.
ACATATTGATATACAAAAAAAATCATTCACAAATAAGACGGCATTCGTTTACAAAAAAAAACAATTTTAAAAAGCGACAATGCACATTTTTTCAACAAATTCAACAAAGTTTAATCATGTTCACTAACTTATTACATTTTAACATAAGAGAGTTTTTTTTCCCATTATGCTATGATAATGTGCACCATACAGACCTACTAAGTGTAGCTCTGTAAGGACCTCTGACCCCTATTCTCTCCCCCCCCACCCCAGCCTAGTTATGTCATTGGGTCTGTAGTATTAATCCTTCACACAAACATTGAAATGTAACGCACAAACACACTTGAGCATGTACGCACAGACACACTCGAGCATGTACGCACAGACACACTCGAGCATGTACGCACAGACACACTCGAGCATGTACGCACAGACACACTCGAGCATGTACGCACAGACACACTCGAGCATGTACGCACAGACACACTCGAGCATGTACGCACAGACACACTCGAGCATGTACGCACAGACACACTCAAGCATGTACGCACAGACACACTCGAGTATGTACGCACAGACACACTCGAGCATATACGCACAGACACACTCGAGCATGTTCGCACAAACACACTCGAGCATGTACGCACAGACACACTCGAGCATGTACGCACAGACACACTCGAGCATGTACGCACAGACACACTCGTGCATGTACAAACAGACACACTCGAGCATGTACGCACAGACATACTCGAGCATGTACGCACAGACACACTCGAGCATGTACGCACAGACACACTCGTGCATGTACAAACAGACACACTCGAGCATGTACGCACAAACACACTCGAGCATGTACGCACAGACACACTCGAGCATGTACGCACAGACACACTCGAGCATGTTCGCACAAACATACTCGAGCATGTACGCACAAACACACTCGAGCATGTACGCACAAAAACACTCGTGCATGTACAAACAGACACACTCGAGCATGTACGCACAGACACACTCGAGCATGTACGCACAAACACACTCGAGCATGTACGCACAAACACACTCGAGCATGTACAAACAGGCACACTCGAGCATGTACGCACAAACACACTCGAGCATGTACAAACAGACACACTCGAGCATGTACGCACAAAAACACTCGAGCATGTACGCACAGACACACTCGAGCATGTACGCACAGACACACTCGAGCATGTACGCACAGACACACTCGAGCATGTACGCACAGACACACTCGAGCATGTACGCACAGACACACTCGAGCATGTACGCACAGACACACTCGAGCATGTACGCACAGACACACTCGAGCATGTTCGCACAGACACACTCGAGCATGTACGCACAGACACACTCGAGCATGTACGCACAGACACACTCGAGCATGTACGCACAGACACACTCGTGCATGTACAAACAGACACACTCGAGCATGTACGCACAGACATACTCGAGCATGTACGCACAGACACACTCGAGCATGTACGCACAGACACACTCGTGCATGTACAAACAGACACACTCGAGCATGTACGCACAAACACACTCGAGCATGTACGCACAGACACACTCGAGCATGTACGCACAGACACACTCGAGCATGTTCGCACAAACACACTCGAGCATGTACGCACAAACACACTCGAGCATGTACGCACAAAAACACTCGTGCATGTACAAACAGACACACTCGAGCATGTACGCACAGACACACTCGAGCATGTACGCACAAACACACTCGAGCATGTACGCACAAACACACTCGAGCATGTACAAACAGTCACACTCGAGCATGTACGCACAAACACACTCGAGCATGTACAAACAGACACACTCGAGCATGTACGCACAAAAACACTCGTGCATGTACAAACAGACACACTCGAGCATGTACGCACAAACACACTCGTGCATGTACGCACAGACACACTCGAGCATGTACGCACAAAAACACTCGTGCATGTACAAACAAACACACTCGAGCATGTACGCACAGACACACTCGAGCATGTACGCACAGACACACTCGAGCATGTTCGCACAAACACACTCGAGCATGTACGCACAGACACACTCGAGCATGTACGCACAGACACACTCGAGCATGTACGCACAGACACACTCGTGCATGTACAAACAGACACACTCGAGCATGTACGCACAAACACACTCGAGCATGTACGCACAGACACACTCGAGCATGTACGCACAGACACACTCGAGCATGTACGCACAAAAACACTCGTGCATGTACAAACAGACACACTCGAGCATGTACGCACAGACACACTCGAGCATGTACGCACAAACACACTCGAGCATGTACGCACAAACACACTCGAGCATGTACAAACAGGCACACTCGAGCATGTACGCACAAACACACTCGAGCATGTACAAACAGACACACTCGAGCATGTACGCACAAAAACACTCGAGCATGTACGCACAGACACACTCGAGCATGTACGCACAGACACACTCGAGCATGTACGCACAGACACACTCGAGCATGTACGCACAGACACACTCGAGCATGTACGCACAGACACACTCGAGCATGTACGCACAGACACACTCGAGCATGTACGCACAGACACACTCGAGCATGTTCGCACAGACACACTCGAGCATGTACGCACAGACACACTCGAGCATGTACGCACAGACACACTCGAGCATGTACGCACAGACACACTCGTGCATGTACAAACAGACACACTCGAGCATGTACGCACAGACATACTCGAGCATGTACGCACAGACACACTCGAGCATGTACGCACAGACACACTCGTGCATGTACAAACAGACACACTCGAGCATGTACGCACAAACACACTCGAGCATGTACGCACAGACACACTCGAGCATGTACGCACAGACACACTCGAGCATGTACGCACAAACACACTCGAGCATGTACGCACAAACACACTCGAGCATGTACGCACAAAAACACTCGTGCATGTACAAACAGACACACTCGAGCATGTACGCACAGACACACTCGAGCATGTACGCACAAACACACTCGAGCATGTACGCACAAACACACTCGAGCATGTACAAACAGGCACACTCGAGCATGTACGCACAAACACACTCGAGCATGTACAAACAGACACACTCGAGCATGTACGCACAAAAACACTCGTGCATGTACAAACAGACACACTCGAGCATGTACGCACAAACACACTCGTGCATGTACGCACAGACACACTCGAGCATGTACGCACAAACACACTCGTGCATGTACAAACAAACACACTCGAGCATGTACGCACAGACACACTCGAGCATGTACGCACAGACACACTCGAGCATGTACGCACAAAAACACTCGCATACATCAACTTTATCATTATGATAGCAACATTTGAGACTCTTTATAAAAAAAAACCCACTTACTCTGATAGATATCTTAAGTTTTCTTAAATCAGAATCTAAATAATTATTTAAAAGGAAAAATGCAAAAGTGCACTTAAGTTTTTGCCGTGACCCACATCGTTGCCTTTGTGGCCATCAAACGAACAGAAGAACTCTTTAAACCACACAAAACAATAACTCATTGTTATCAACATGATGGACCAGCCCCTCTAAGTGTGGAGTGCCCCCCCCCCGCTTAAAAAGAAGAAAAAGAGGAAAAAATAAAGAAAAAGTAACTAAAATGAGAAGGTACCCCCTTGCTGGGTATTGGTGCCCCCATGCTTACTTTGACCTGGCTACGGGCCTGTGATGGACAATTAAACCATCGTTCAAGTACACCTTATCTGCTTAGACTTGAGATGAATGGGGGGAAAACACAAGTTAGGGACAAATCATTTTGTTTCAATATTGTGGAATTAATTTCCCGTTTATTTGTTTTTATTGAACTTTCTTGAGTTTGAATTACCTGTTAATCATTATGTGTTTCCCGTTTATAATCCTAAATATGAAATGTTAAATTTTCCTTGAACGTTAATTGAATAGACAACATTGTATTTATTGTAAAATGAGTTTAACCCCCCCCCCCCACTTATCATATGACGTATTAAAAAGAGTCACATGAGAATTAACCTCACGTGAAAGTCTCAATGTCATTTGTGACTAAGTACAGTAACAAGGTAACAAAACGTTTTAGGACTTCATAAATTTTGTCTCGGATTTTTTAAACTTTATTTAAAGTTAATTGTATTCATTTATTTGGAAATTTCGGCTGTGGTACATTTTAAATATTTAACTTTTTTTCTTTAAACGATAAAAGTAACTTTGAAAATTTTCGATCAACAATTAAACTTGTGAAACTTTTTTTTATTGAATCTTCGCTCGTTTTGATTTATCTAAATTGTTTTAACGATCATAAATTATGCAAGCTTCCAGAAATTTTACTAACAAAAAGTTATTTTTTTAGGGAATATTTATCTGAATTAACCGCGAAGACGTAAATAGTGAAGGGGATAAATGGGGTGGGTGGGGGACTCGGCAGTAAATAATGGTGAACACCAAAATCGAATTAAATAGATAATTACATAATATAAGATTTTGGCCCAAAAAAATCTAATTCTTGAAGAAGATTATTTTGAGATATCATACTTTCTAAAATTTTACAACTTTTGTAATAAATGTTTTAATAATACATTTTCTTTAGTAAATCCGAAAAATATATTCAAATGTGACAAATGTCAAGTACCATTAATTACTGACTAGCCACTCAAATATTTAGCCAAGGTAAGGATTATTTGTATAGTTTTATTTGCATTTCCACCCGGGCAGGAATTGGCTACATGTCTTTTTATTTTTAGAATCAAAACCATAAAGTCTCCATACATGACTTCTTTATAATATCTATAATACATAATATTAACTATCTATCATATGTTCGTATTGATAACTAGTTGTTAATTTGGTTTCGTTTCATGATCTATTTTTTTTAGAGATGTTAGCTATATCGTTAGAGAGTAGATAAATATAACAAGTATGACATACTTTAAAGCAGTCAACAAAGTATAACTCAGTCGTTTGATGGTTTTTTTTTTTCGTTTAGTCGTTTGTGACGACATAGAAAGTGTTCTTATGTGTCTTAGCAATACTAAAAAAAATGGCTAATGGGATTTTAACGTAATTCAAACAATGTATACGAAGCCTACAAACAGTTAATCTACATACATAATCTGATAGCATGACATTTTTCTTACATAAACCTATCACATTTCTTTAAAAAAAAACATGCTTTTATTAAATATTATATAACAGTTTCGTTATATTTTAAAAAAATGATAATAATGCACTGAATGATAATAGAGCAGTAAAATTTTGTAGGAAGTGTTAACATAATATCGATACCTGGAGAATATATTGATATAAAAATAGGAATATGTCAACTTGTGAAAATAATATGTGTTACCGATACCGGTTTGTTTTATCTCAAAGACAAACATATAATTTGAATAGTGTCCCCGAATATCACGTCCCTGTGTATATAGATTTCACTCACAGTTCAAAGTCTCGCATTTAATACTTAACCCATGCATTCAAATGTACCGAATATAGAAATCCCGTTACATTTGTGCTGATGTGATTATGGAAAATCCCACTAAGGTCAAAATTAAAACGGAAAAATCCAATAAGACTTGGCCACCTTCAGTCTCAAAATTTGAATTTTTCTAGGAACCAATCAATATACATAATACCTAAATACGATATATCCGCACAATGTATATTAGCAATAAATAAAGTTCCCTTAGCCCATCGGGGGCAGATGAAGTGTTCTGCAATTCATATGTTTCTGTAATCACGCCCAGTGGCGGATTGAACGGCGGGCGGACAGTGTGCGCGCCCAGCGCCCCTAAATGTTTATGGGCCCAGCAGAGAATAAATTTTGAACCTTTAGATACGTCTTTCTTTTTCTAAAGGGCCCAACGTTTTCATCTGCGACCAGGGCCTCAAGTGACATAAGTCCGCCCCTGGTCACGGCAAATACATGGATCGTGTGGTGAGCACAACGGCATACTCAAAAATGTATATAATTATACAACTCAAGTGTTTAATAGTATATCTCTCATTGTGTATTCAAGCGTGCGCGCGCGCATATGTGCTTATAATATATATATATATATATATATATATATATATATATATATATATATATATATATATAAGCGAAAGTAAAGAATTAATGCAACTGTATTCCCGGAACCAAAAAAAAATAGCCTACCAATCAAGCCTAAGGGGATATAACTCTATGCTAAGGTTTTGCAGGGTGCAGCTAGTTATTAATAATAATCATGCAGTACCTAGACGGCAGACAAAAACAAACAAGTTGCTGTGGGAGTTTTAACAGGAAAAGTTAACAAACAGATGCCGTTAAACAGACATTAAGGGTTTTCTTTATTTGTATAACATTCATGCAAACTATATAGCCAGTGCCGCGTCTAGCCTATTGCCATCCAAATGCAAGCGGTATTTTTCAGCCCACTTTTCCGTAGATTTGTGTTGTTTTTTGTTCCTCAAAACTCTGTATTCCAAGGTTAGGATTTTCCCGCTACCGTCAAATTATTTTACACAGCTATGAGACCTTATATGGCGAGACATTGCCTGCAGTAGTGGTACTCAAAATAGGGTTTCTGAATAAACACTCTTTAAATCCCGTCGAATTAATTAAGCTTTACATCGAAGAAATTTAAAGAAAAGCACATTTTTTAAAACTTATTTTATTGAACGATACAAAAGTATAGAGCTTTAAAGATGAATTTAAATGACGCATGGTACCGTTCACGTATTATATAACGCGAAAAAATATCAAATCGTTTACCAACTCCCCCATTATAAAGGTAACATAATAAAACTCCCAGCTTCCCCCATCTTTCTAATTATTTGACAAAAAGTGGAATAGTTACACCCACATTTTATCACACCCAATCAGGTCCTATATTACGTATTTTGGCGTGCCCTGCTCACTTTCTGTAGTTAAATATTGAACACTGGAATACATCAAAAGTTTTCATTTAAAGAAAAAAAAATCAGATAGGCCTATACGTATTGGGTTAGGGTTAGGTTGGAGAGGGGGGTGTTCATATAGGCCCTTAGTGGCTTTCTAGTTTGCATATTTATCAGAACGGATATCATTCGACATATTTATTTTCTCATGATAATTCATTATAATTCACATAGATCCCTGTCGACGACATACAAATATGATATTCCCCAAAATTCATCATGTTTCTGGTGGTGCCATATTATAAAAAAAACCATTTAATCATGGGTTGAATAGTTTCCTCAATGATATTTTCCCCAAAATGTATTTATGTTTTTCGGGAAGTGTGGAATTTCCAGTTAAAAAAATAAAGTAGACCATAGTTCCCAATTAATTTCAAAAATTCAAATATGTTAAAATGATTTGATCCTGCTACTCGATTAAAAATCACAGCTTTTTTCCCTTATAGAAAGATATTTAGTCTATGCCACTCAAATTATTTATACAAACTACAAACAAAACATAGTCTTAGGCTTAGGAAAACCATTTGATATGTGGTAAGCACTTTGGTATAATTAATACTGATTTGCATTTTGATGTTTATATTCTAGATGAGGTAAGTTTGCATGAAAAATGTTTAATATTACTATTAAGGATGTAAAATTGAATTATTCAATTATTCATGTGAACAGTCTCTCTCTCTCTCTCTCTCCCTCTCTCTCTCTCTCTATATATATATATATATATATCTCTTTCTCTCTCTATCTCTCCCTCTCTTTCTCTCTCGCTATCTCTCTCGCTCTATCTATCTCTCTCCCTCTCTCTCTCTCTCCCTCTCTCTCCATCTCTCTCTATTTCTCTCCCTCTCTCTCTCTCTCTTTCTATCTCTCTCTATCCCCCCTCTCTCTCTCTCCCCCTCTCTCTATCTCTCTCCCTCTCTCTCTCTATCTCTCTATCTCTCTCTATCTCTCCCTCTCTCTCTCTATCTTTCTCTCTCTACCCCCTCTCTCTCTCCCTCTCTCTCTCTCTCTCCTCCTCCTCATCATATGGGAGCAGTCATGCAGGCCAATGGCAAGTAAACCACCCGACTGTCTTTCTATCTACTCATCTGTATATATTTGTGTAACTTTTTTTTTTATCTTATCCACCTGTTTGCCAATCTGTCTAGCTCAGAAGTGATTCTCAAAGCTGGGTTTGAAGTTGTTCGCCAAAAATTTATAACACTTTCTTTTACAATATTTACAACTAAATGTATCTGTTCTTTTTTTTAATCCTTTTTCCTTTCTACATGAGTTGTGAAAATTTAAAATTTATAAAACAAAAAATTATATTGACCAATTAACTTACTGAACGATATAGAGCTAACAGTAATTATTTTGAACACTATTATTACTTGTAACTAGCTGTACCCTGCAAAACCATTGCATAGAGTTATATCCTCCTAGATTTAATCGGTAGGCTATGTTATTTTTTTTGGTTTTGGGCAGATCCGATATTTTCATGGTTGTATTTTAAACTAGAATACTGTTGTATTAATTCTTTACTTTCGATTTAAGGCAGAGCCCAAATCGCTTTTATATATATTATATTTTACTACCACTATTGTAGAATCTTGTTAAATTTACTTAATGCACTACATTCATAGAACTGTATATAAAAACGTTTTCTTTCTTGTAGAAAGAGGAAGTAAATTAGTTTCATCATATTGAAATTTAATACTCCACCACATTATGTTTCGATTCACAGCAGATTTAAATTAATCTATAAAAATAACTATAGAATAAGCGACTTAAGTGTAACATTGATGAGAATATCATCAACTGAGAACACAATCATCATAGATCGCAATTAGAATATTAAGAATTGATTTTTGTGAGTGTTTGTTTAATAGAATTGTAATTGAAGAATGAATAAGTAACAGAAAGAAACTAACAGGTATTATTTTTTTTTTGTTTTAAAATTGTTTCAGAAAGATCTGTACATTAAACAAAAGGTAAAGAAAATATGTACAAACGAGTCGCCATTCTAATTTTTGCGGTTTGTATTGTTGCCTTGGTCTGCTTATCACACAGCTGTAATAATGAGGCAATAATAAAAGCAATCAGCAATGTTACAGAAACATCTTGCACAACAGCACTGCTGAGAAAAGAAGAGATATTAGAATGGAGGAAATTTGTGACAAATGTGTCGCGAAACAAGGTGTGCGCCATACACGAGACTGTGCACCATCATCAGTGTCATAAAGATTTATTACTTTCTAGTCAAACTGATGAAACTGGTCAACAGAAGAATTTTTATATTGCCGCCAAACTTCAGCCAGACAAAGTTAAATTCAATGTTAACAACTGGGCTGTTGTATTTGTAATATGCTTATTGAAAATAGCTCTACGGTTAGTGAAAACTATTGAAAGTGATAAAATTTCAGCTATAAAATCGTCTTGGCCCTTATCAAGTCTTCAATCTTTTATCAGATATTTGTCTAAAAAAGAACCCAAAGAAGATACTATCAAGGGAATATATAGCAATGATTTATTTAAACGTTATAGCAATGACTTAACAGTATTTCCATTGTTAATAAATTACAGTCGTCGCTTAGCATCTTTTTCTTCTATGAGTGTCAGTGACAATTACGATGGAGTATCTTTTATTACTTTGTCCGGTGCTGGATTCTACTTTACAAGTCATGGTCAACTGGTCAAGTGTGAGGGTTGCGGTAAAGAGATGCCTCTGGAAACGTTCAAGAAAGACACTGACCCGAGGGAGTCCGAGTTTCACAATGTCCCATGCAGCTGTATGAGCTCTGAACCAACACAAAGAACTCTTCAAGAATATGAGAGTAGGAATGTATTCTGCAATGATGTGTCGACACAAAACTGTCTGCAGTCCACGGAAATGCAAGGTTGTGACCATGATCCGAACAGTTGTTCCGTTTTAATAAATGAATTTAGTTATCATGAAAATGGCCTTACTAACAGTGGACAATTAAATTGTAAAGATGATTGCGGAAATGAATCAAGTGACATCGAAACTATAACAAATGACATGATTCATGAGTCAGTTACATATGACTCGATTCATGAGTTAGTATTTCCTGTGAGTAACTCTGGTAAGAAAACTTTAAAATCTTTTTTTAGTAAAATGTAAAAATAAAAAAACTCAACATTTGATTGTGATTTGATAATTTGTAAAGATGAGTGGACATAGGTTACAGGGGTGGCCAACTATTTTGAAGCACGGGCCACATTGGGTTCTTAAATATGATATGACAGATGAATGGAGTGTTTATATGAATTAATATGAATTGAAATGTAAACATTATTTATGTACATTAGCGTATGGTAGTTGTACCCAGACCAGATCAAACAGCCTGAACGGGGCCTAAGGCCTATTTGGCCAGCAGGTCGAAGTTCGCGCATGTCTGGTGTAGCTCCATGCATTATACTGTAGGTATAATGTAAGTATTATATATAATGTAATATGTTAAATCTATCATGTCTGTCATATTGTACATTTTGAAACTCATATACAAAAGTATTAAATCTCTCTTTACGATAGTTGTGCCGAAAACCATTGTTTGTTAATGTCTACGTTTTTTGTTTCTTCTGTAGAAGAGTACAGATGTGACCCAACTGATGAGGGATACACTTCTGACCTGGATCATGTTTTTAGTAAGTGGGGGACACAACAATTTTTAAAAATTATTTTTTTCTATTAGTGAATTGCAGATACTAATCATTTAAACCCTCTATTGCAATCAGTACTTTTGATCCTGACTCACAGTCACGATTGAGGATATTTACCATGACAGACTTCTAAAAAAAAAAAAAGAAAATAATTTTCTTCCTATTTCTTATTTATCAGACATTTAACTCGTTTCAAACAACAAAAATAAATAAATAGTGTATTGCTTTATAGTATATATGCATACTTTTACATGCCATGATTATAAACAGCTTAATCTATTTACAAAGAGTCTTTTATGAGTGTGGAATTAGTATTTACGAAGTGCACAATGGCGTCGATAACAGCAAAATAAGCGCCCCGAACAATTTTTGAGGCGCTACCCCCACCCCCCCCCACCTCCTGAGTCTTTCCTAAAAATATAATATAGTGGACCCCGCTATCATTTTAACAGAGGGGATGGATGGATGGTGGTGTGGTAGAGCGCTCGACTGTCATTGAGTGTCCCTGGTTCGATCTCCGGTATAGATATTTCAGGTCCTGGTTAAAGTATACGCTTTATCTCCCGTGGTGCCACCATGGCCATTACTCTATCGGCTATGGTGGGCATGAAAGAAGGACATCATAAAAACCGTCCCATATGGTGGGGTGTTATAGAATCTAAGATTCCGTCTTATCCTTACAGGGACCAAACACACTCCACTATAAAAACAACTTTAAAAAAAAAAAAAAGGTTTCGCTGACATACACATAAATACCCTCCAACATTCACACACAGATATATATGTATATACACACACAGGGGCGGATCTAGACAACTTTGACTGGGGGGGGAGGGGGCAAAACTGTTTTCATTGTTGAAAATTGGTCTTAGAACCAAAAAATATTTCGATAATTTAATGATGTCTTACTTGCGGTAACCCCACCCCCACCAAATCCGCCCCTGTACACACACACACCCATTCGTGGGCTTAGACGTTCGACATTGCATACTGATCACAACACACTTATCTTATAACACATGCGTGTGATTACAGGCCAGTTTTATTGTTGAATTAAAGTGCATCTTTATTTTTCCGATTCATTGCACTCTTAAGAACATGAGTGAAATATTTAAAAAAAACATGTGTTGTGTTGTTTTTTGTGCCTAAAAGAACACGTTAATAATGTACTTTTCACTGAAAGCGTGTTTCTTGTTGAATGTGTCACGTGGGGGAAGGCGGATGTATTAGATGACTAAGGATGAAAAAAAAAAAACCAAATGAATTACTCTGCATGAACTGTTCTTATTCAAAGAATTCAAATTAAGACATTTGGTTTTAGATAAATTAAGAAAGTCATTAATGAAACAATGACGTATTACATTTAATTTCTTCGGGAAATACAGCTGCTATTCCATAAAGTAAAATATTTCCAATCATTACGAAAATTATTGCGTACTGAATAACAAAGACCTGTTAAATTGCAATATTGAAACGTTTTTTTAAATCTCTTTTCTTTTTTGTTGAACTATTTCTAAGGTTCTTTATTTATACAGTGACTTCTTTGAAAAGAAAATATAACAAAATGAAAACAAAAAACCGTTAATTACTTATTGAGGGAAATTAAAAATTCAGCAACGCTGCACACAACTGTTAAGTGTTAATGTTATATCAGATAAAAGTAATTAGTTAAATAAATAGATGTTAGATAAATGTAATTAGGTAAAATAACGTCAATAGTAATTTAATCATTAGTAAAATCAAAACAAACATTTGGTCACACTTTATAAAAGACTGCTTGATATTTTGGCAATCTTCTTCTGTACATTTAGTGCATGTTTATTTCATTGTTTTTTATCATTATGTCCAGTTGATGCTAAAATGGTTGTTTCCGAGTTTCAAGACGTGTCCCACACCGGCCCTATTCATCCAGGAAACTGCCCCAAGAACCCAGGTCATTTCGCTTACTTCCCAATATCTCGACTGACCCCAGAACAGCTGCCATCTAAAACCAGGTGCCCGGCATTTCTACAATTTCTTCAGCTGTTTGCCAAGTTAACCGTGAAGCTGACGGTCAACACGACAAGCAAACAGCGCCATAGGACTGACCCACTTTTTCAATCAATCAAACAGCGAGTAGGGACTGGCTTTGTTCTCTTGGAGCAATGGAGAGATCCAAATGTTGATGGAGAAACCAGTTGGGAATCTGGCCAAAGCGCCCTGGCTAATGTTGGGAAATACGTGAAAAAGTTTGTCAAGAAGAGCAAAAAGAATTTTTACATCCAAACCAATAGACATTTGGTCTTCGACGACGAGGAAGCCGTTAGCACGACCGTTGAATTTTGCATCGATGAAAAAGCAGTCAGGTGTTTTAAAGTTGCGTCCGTGCTGACCTCTGACATCGTCGGTGACTACAGATGTACTCTGGTGTGCCGGACATCTGACCACAGCTTTGTGAGAGAAGTCCAGCAGATCAAGCGAGAGACGTTGGCGCTGGCCGACCAACTGCCCACGAAAACGAAAAAAGCGATGACGAAGAAAGTATTTATGATTGAGCACCCCCACGGTGGGGCGAAGGTCTTGTCGTACGGAGACTCGGTGTTAGTCAAATATCAACTTTTGAAAGATCAGAAAAGTCAAGTCACTGATCTTTTGAGAATAAATAATAGCAATCAAGGTAATCGGAATTGACTTTTTTTTTTTTAAATTAGATTCTATTTTTTTAATAAAGCTATGAGACTTTATAAGTTTTTTGAGACCTTTAGCGGCTTTATCAAATACCAACTCTATATCATACTATTTCAATGTAGTGTACAACTAATAATTGTATTATTTAACATAGGTGAATATATAACAAAGACACTCATTATCAAAACATCAGTTAGATATATTGATATATCAACATAATAAAAAAAAAAGGTCATCTTTATTTTTTTAACTTTTTTTCTTTTGCAAAGGGAGATAATTTAATCAGTTTCAAAAATATCACAAAAAAATAGAAAAGAACTTGAATCACATAGTGGAGGGAAAAGGGGGGGGGGACCTAATGATCGACTCCGAAAACGGCGTTGTTATGTAGACTAATAAAATTAATGTTGATGGTATACATTTTTTTTTATTTTGTTAACTACACAAACGAAGGGAAGTTTACAAAATTAGTATAATTTCGACAAAGTTTTACCAAGAATTGAGTGTATAATATCAGTTAATTTACTTTCAAAATAGCACATTTTTGTTCGTCGTTCGGCGATGCGGCCATATTAAATTGGCAACCTTTTTTTCTAGAGTATCTTTTGACGCGTATCGATATTTTATGATCCATAGAATTCTATCAATTTTTGTGCATTGAAATAGAATAATGTGTAATTGATACCATGCAGTAGTGAAAGTAGTCGAAATGTCGTACTTTGTGTTGTAATCGATACCATTCAGTAGAGGAAGTAGTCGAAATGTCGTACTTTGTGTTGTAATCGATACCATTTAGTAGTGGAAGCAGTCGAAATGTCGTACTTTGGGAATAAAGACCTACTCATCAGTTTTTCTGCGAATTTTCGGAAATTTTGTAATTTAAATTTATCGCCTAATAAAACGACTGACATGACATTGTAGGTTATTATTTATTATTGCATTCAGTGAGTCTATTTTTATATTAATAAACGCTAATTTATTAACATGTTTCAATTGATGAAAGAAACGTTTTATAATTAAATTATGTCAATAAAAAAACAAAAAAGGAGACCTAAAAAAACAACGATCAAATGGTGGCCCTATTCATTTTTGTAAAGGATGATTTTCGATATTAAAAATTAATAAAAAGTTTAATTGTAATAAAAGCGTCATTTGTAGTATTTGAGCACACACATTAAAATCGTTTCCGGTTTAGAGCTGTGTAGGCCTGCCTCATTTACTGGAACTAAATTTCCGTAAATTAAATTAAATAATAAAAATCAATAGCCATGAATGACGAAACCATATTTTCAAACTCTAAGTGATTTAACTCCAAACCACACATTGGTATAACAACTGAAAAAACAACTTTTGAAAATGTTGTGTTTCTATGGTCACTTCTAGGTGGCGTTAGTGCAGACTGTGCGCGTAAGATGCTACTCTACGCCGCGGACACTTGTCAGGGGTCGTCCGGTGCACCAGTCATCATGTTCAATAAAAGGTCATCTGACGGTCACTTCGTCCTGGATGTCTGGACACACAACGGACAGCATGCAACTCACGGCCTGGGTTGCTCTGTGATGAAAGGTACAGTAGAAAAAATTAATTACATTATTAGTCCGCCAAGAGACAGTCAGAATAGTATGTAAGATTTGCCAAAGGTCCATAAAATAAATCCATACAATAGAAAACTGTTTCTTATGGGCTCATGTTTGTCACAACAAACCGATATATAGCCTATATGAAAAGCGAAACAAACCAAACATTCCTTTTGATACATTCATCAACAAAGAATTACAATCTCTTCAATTTGTGCAGCAGTGTGTAATTTTATATAACATTTTAGTGCAATTAAGACATATATATATATATATATATATATATATATATATATATATATATATATATAGGGTTGCCATATTTTTTCACGGACCAACCGGAACAGTTTTGTCTTTTTTACTTTAGGTTTAGGGATGTCGGTTCCGGGGGGGGGGTATGAAAACAGTAATGTAAAAACACTTAAAATATAGAATAGATAATCTTTGTTATTTTATTCATAATGGTACACAAACATGATATTTTTACAAAACAAAACAGTTTTCTTCTTGTTGTACCACTCGTATTTTTCACTTCCGTAAATTTGTATTACTGTGTTACTTACCAAAATGTTACTGATCACACAAGAGCAGATTAATCATTCTCTTATCTAATAATTTTGCTCAATTATTTCCAAGAAACTGTGCCCTGAATCTAAACCGGGACAATTTCAACAACCGGGCGGGACACCGGGACAACCCAGTATATCCAGTATATATGTAGGGGACGGATGGTCATGCGGTAACGCGCTCGACTGTCGACCTGAAGGTACCTGGTTCGATCTCCGGTGAGGACCAAGGAAATTTTTTCAGGTCTTGGCTCAAGTTCCCGATATATCTCCCGTGGTGCCTCCATGGCTATTGCACTATCGGCTATGGTGGGGATGAAAGAAGGGCACCATAAAACCGTCCCATTAGTGGTTTATAGGATCTAAGGGATTTCATCTCATCCTTACAGGGACTTTACACATCCAGTATATATATATATATATATATATATTATTCCTTAACATTTAAATTAATATACATCCATACATGAGGGGGATTTTTCAATCTAAAGTAGTCAAAAATATATTATTTGTATTTAAATTTGCGATTGTGCGGAAAAAAAAGCGAAACAAATGCATCGATATTTTGTTAAAAAAAAAAGTATTTCGATCTTTTGTTATTATTTCATCGCCTAGTAACTTTTTATTTAGATCTTAGGAAATAAGACGATAAGCATCTAAGTTTTATGTACTAATTAGAGTATTTCATATTTGAAATTATTAGCATGTAGTGATGAAGATCTAAAAATCAACAACGAGGTAATTCCAAGTTCTGTATCAACCAAAGAATCTGATAGTGATAGTGAAGACGAAAACTGCCCAGGTAACCAGAAAGTTGACACTCCAGTCTTCAAAGTACTTCAGAAACCATCCTATCCTGATTACACTGCTTATCAAAATCGACTGGACAGCTTTGAAAACTGGACTTACCATTCTGTTCATCAGCCAGAACATTTAGCAGTTGCTGGATTTTTTTATGCAGGTTGGTGACTTCACAACATAGGGACAATTATTATTTTGGTAAATATTTTATTACTTTACCCTATGATATTAATTAAAACAGTATGTCTTCTGAAATAATTTGTATGGGTAATTGTTACTCAGTGTCCACCCAGTAGCAGTCATATGGGGTGGGCTGTCAGGGTGATTGCACCAGGCCTCACTACTAAGGATAACCCCTTCCCTCAACTGTGCAGTTTTTTTTTTTTTAACCAAACTAACAGAACTAAACGTTAGGTCCAGGCCCGCAGATGACACTCGCCCCATTCCCCACCTACTGCTTAGGTCTCTTCTGCCATGAGAAATTAATACATCAATTAAATCATGTATAAACTCACTGTAGTAATAATGGAAACTATCAAAAGAAACATGTATTGTCTCACTGTAGTAATAATGGAAACTATCAAATAAGCACAAGCAATAAAAAGAAAAATGAACAACAATGAAAAGAAAAAAATGAACACAAACAAAAGAAAATTAATAAAGCCTCTAAATTGTCATGCTGGACCTGTAATTATAGTTTGGCCATGATGATGCCATTATTATTTTTCATTATGAATGCATTCATCTTTGACGATTGAAGGCTACTCTGACTGCGTGAGGTGTTTTCAGTGTGGATTAGGTCTGAGGTCATGGAAACCTGGAGACAGCATCACTGAACAACATAAGACACACAGACCATCTTGTCCTTTCCTCCAATCACAGGATAAGAACAAGGCATCCGTCAAGTCTAGCCACAATGGTAATGAAGCAATCAATGTCCATTCAGAATTTGTTCTTAGATAGATTACAAACATTTATATATACATTGCATCTTAATATGTTATAGAATAAAATGTATATTCTGTTGTTTTATTGCAATGAACATAATTTTTTTTTTCCTTAGAAGATGATCAGCATTTATCTACACTGAATGAAAATACAACTTCATATCTAGCAACTGACATTTTAAAATCAGTGGACTTGCCGTCATTAGCTTGCAGCCCATTAGCCAACAATTTAAACAAAGATGTTCAGGGACATAGTAAGGGTCTTGTTTTTTTTTTTAATCACTCTAGCGGTGTCTATTGAGCTACCATATTATTTAGGACATATCTTTTCTTTAAAGTACCATTAATGGTATGTCAAGATAATTATTGGTATATCATTAGAACATTACAGTTGGTTGGTATATCATTAGAACATTACAGTTGGTTGGTATATCATTAGAAGCTTAATACTCTTTAAAATAGTCAACTTTACCAAGTTATTTTTTTAATGAAATAATATAAAATTTTAAGGAATAATAATTCAAGATGCATTTTATTATTTTCTTTAAATAAAGAAAAAATACCATTTAGTGTTCAGCTGTATATTTTTTAACACTATAATCTCATGTTGTTTTTTTTATTAACTTAATTTTGAATCAAACAAATATCAAGTTTACATAATTTTTAGTTCTTTGATTTTACAGGCACATATTTGTTTTTTTTTATTAAGCCTCAAAAAATTTCAACAAGTAAAATAATAAAAAAAAAAACAATCTTATTTGTAGATTCTTCAATGTTAGCATTTATATTCTTTACAGAAATGCTGTTATACACACACACAAATCTTAAAGCTGAAGAATTTGTGTCAGTGTAAATGCAAAACACCATTTTAAGTTTTTTTCTTCACTATAACTTTTAGAAAAATTTAAAATATAAGTGTCATAAATACTTTTTCTACTGAATATTTAGAAAACTTCTGGTGATAATTAGTTAATAGCACAGTAATTTGTCTTGCAGATGACAGTCAACCTAAAGACTTGACTTTATCTTTGCTGGAAAAAGAAAATGAAATGCTGAAGGTTCAGCTGCTGTGCAAAGTGTGTCACTCATCACCTATCAAGGATCTGTTTCTTCCCTGTGGTGAGCTGTGCGCCTGCTCTGATTGCTCCAAACTGCTCACGCACTGTCCCTCTTGTAACAAGCAGATTATGGCAACAGTCACAGTGTACTTCAGTTGAATTAATGTCTGTAAGTCTATTAGATTGTGTTATATCTCCCCTACCAATAAATATGACACAGCCGTTATATAATTGATTATTCCAATAAAGAGAAGCTTTGTGTAAAAAAAAATATGTATTACTTTGAAGATATGAGCTTCAACAATGAATTCATGGATCTAAGATAGTATAAAAAATATCTTCATTAGTTCTTAGACAAGTGTGTTATTTATAATAAATGTTAAAACTTTTTTTAAGTATAAATACAATTGTAAAACACTTAGTTGGAATTCCTTACTAAGTTTGCATTAAAATGACTAGGATGCTTAGCTTTAAAATCATTTACAAATCTTGAACATTGAAGCAGTTTTTTTTAATTTGTGGACTGTATTCAGTGTATTGTTAAGAAAACTACACTCTAGTATGAACAAAAGCCATTGAAATTTTTTTTCTATGTATCTGCTTCAACCCATTCATTGCAACAATACTTTTTTTTCATTGATAGGAATTGATTTGAATGTCTATTGTATAGCATACAATTTAAATGTTTTAAATAGAGACACATTTTCTTCATTCTATTTAGTCTGAAAATAAAAATTGTACCCATTTTTAAAAGTTCAAGTTTTGAACGATATTTTTTTTGATCATTTGATGTAATTTTTTTTTTCCAATTCAGTTGTGAATGTCATTTCTTTTTTTTTCAATCATTTGTCTCTCCATCTCAGCAAGTGTTGTCTGTGATTGATCTAGACTCAAGTAGAGAAGATTTTTTTATTTTATTTTTTTTTATTTACACCTCTTATTGACTAAAAGAAAAACCAAAACTTTTTTAGTTAGTTGGTGGTTTATTAAAAAATTTGTAGGCTATCATTCCATTGGAATTTTAAAAGGTAAATATTTTTTTAAAAATATTTTTATACATTTAGTTACTTAATTACAACATTTAAAATATGAATATGGTGCAGTAGTAGTAGTAGTAGTAGCTTCCCCTCCTCAAATATGTATGGCTTATATGAGATAAACAGAAACTGTTTGACAGTTTAGATTTTAGACTTGTAATAATGTAAGCATCCATTTTTGTGTTGATATAATTGTGTTAGTTCATTATAAATGTCCTTCAGTTTAAGAGTTATATTTTTATACATGTATAACATTCTTTGTACCCATAAGTTTAAGAGAAAATATCAAATGTTTAATACCTTAAAATACAAGTAACTATTTTTTTACTAGTTAAGTTTTTTGTTTTTTTCTTCTGTAGAAAAAGTTTCATTTCTCCTACTATGTCTAAATATTGTATCAAGTGTGTTCCAGTCACTAGACCATTTCTCTACACTTTCTCTGGCAGGTTTTGGTTTTCTTGTACATATGGTTGAATTTGAAAATGCAATTTAAAAACAAACCTGACAGTATGTAATACTTTTCTCTATTGCTATAAGAAAATGATACAGAAAACATTACATTAGTAGGAATTGTTAGCACACACTTATGTCAACCTGAAATATTTTAGTTTATAAATTGTATGGGCAACATTTTTTTTGTGTCTAAAATAGCCTTTGGCATGAGATATATTGGATGTGATACATTGGATACTTGCATGAGATGTGTAATATAAAGACACCTGGATATTTTGGATGTGATACTTTATTTTGTTATCCTTGTATTTATTATACCGGAAGCTAAACGGTTTTAAAACTACATGAAAAATTGAAGTTACTTTTCACTTAAAATATTTATTAACTCAGCATGGAGAACTAAATATGAGGTTGACTGGAATTAAGCTTAAATTATTTCTCCAGTGTTAACTTCAAACACACCATTAATCTACGTTGCCCATATTCTTCCTCTGTGGTAATAACTTCTAAATAATTCGTTACTGATTGTTAGATTTCTGTAACCCAAGGTTGCCATATGCATTAAATTAGACTTATTCTATGTTATTAAAATCTGCTGATCATCATCAACCAATTTTTATCCTGGCAAATTTCTTTGGATAGTTGTAGAGAAATATTGTTTCCCTTGTAGTTGCTCAGCTGTTTAGAGCACAAAATGTTCAATGACCAGCATCTATCATTTTTTTTTTCATTAATTTCTTTTATTAGTTGGGTTCACTTTGAATTGTTGAATTAACATTGTTGCTTTTTTCTCAGGGAAGTTTTTCTTATGTACTGACATCATGCCTTGCATCTGCTGTTTCTTCATGAGTCTAAGACAGTATAACGATGAAGATTATCATTTGAAAAACACACATTTTATTAAAATATTTTGATGTTTTTATTTCATTATTAACATACGTTCTGTCAGTAATGTCCTTAGTTTTATGTAAAAATAGCAGTTTATGAACTTAATCAAATATGTTTTTGACTGAAGATGCAAATGATTACACACAATGGAGACGGAAACAGTATTGACAATGTCAGCTGTTATATTTTTATAGAACAACTCACTTAGGAGAATTAATAAAGAAATTGTCATATCATTAACCCAACTTTAAACAAATTGTATTACATTTGTGTGCGTTATGGATTAGGAAAATAATTACTAGATGGCCATACGGTCTGGAATAACTGGGAAGTGCTAAGACTACTAGCTTGACAAACGCCTTATCTAATACATAATCGTCTAACCTAGGCGCTAGACTGTATCAAGGAGGTTGAATACATTTAGACGGCGTCTGCTATCAGATGGTAGCAAGCGGCTGAATCCAGTGGGCGTAGCCTATCGCCGCCATGTTCGACGCAAAAAATTCCACCAGCTTTCATTACGATACCAGTTTTCTCATTCTAGAAATGACTCCAATGAGCTTTGTATTTTGTCATCACTTTTTTTCTAAAGTCTGCTAAGGCCCTAGTTAATTTATACTGGACTAGTTATTCTAATGTGTCAATTACAAAGCGCTGTAGTCTATGTAAAGCTATTTATACGATCAGCTGATAGAGGCCTATAAAGCTTATATTATACGCTATATCGAAATTAAGCCAGGGTAAAAATTGTATTTTAACATAATAGATAATATTTTATATCTATACTTTGATGTTTATTGCAAAGCTTTTGATCAAACAATGAAAAATGACTAGCACTAAGCAGCGTAAACTAGACTAAAAACAATCCTGTCAATATTGCCTTTCGAAGCGTTTCGAAGCAATCAGTAAATCAAACGATAGCAACAAACTATCGATACACAAAGACCCGCTGAGAGAGGGGCATGGGGGAAATGCCCAGGGGCCCGGCGAGCTTTAAGGGCCCAGACAGAGCTGGCCAATCAACTTTTAAAAATATTTTTATCACTTCGATGGGGGGGGGGCGTGTGACAGCCCTGCCCAGGGACCCGAAATTTCTGTCGGTGGGCCTGGATGCACATTTAAAAAGCCAATAAAACCTGTTTTACGACAATAATCAAACATGAGCCTGCCATTTGGCGATTCACGTTAACCAGCTATGTATGTCTTCGCATTGCACCGTATCAATATTTATGTACATTGTGAAACGTTGTTGAAATCGTAGTACATTGTGGATTATGTGGTACATTGTGTTGCATTGTGAGAAATTGTGGGACATTCTGATACATCGTGGTACATTCTGATACATTGTGGTACATTCTGATTCATCGCGGTACATTCTGATACATTGTGGGACATTCTGTTACATTCTGTTTCATTGTGGCACATTGTGGGACATTGTAGTACATTATGGGACATTCTGGTACATTCTGTTTCATTGTGTTACATTGTGGTACATTGTGGGACATTCTGGTACATTCTGTTTCATTCTCTCAATGCACCTAATCCATCGATTAAAGCATAGCCAACTGACAACTTAAATGAACCATTGACGGCAACAATCATAAACGTTAGGCTCTCTTTTTGCCAACGGCATTGTGTCATCATCTAGATGTTTATTATATATCACAACAGCACTGCTTTACAGTAACAGTATTAAGCACAAACAAATGAACTAATTAGCATTATTATTATAGTGACTAACTGATGAAGCAATATCCAGTTTTCTTGCCGTCGTTGTGTACAACCGTACGCCAAACAAAAGGGCATTTATTACTTTTTTTAAAATTATAACACAGTGTTTTATAACGTTCAAAATAGTACAATAATATAACATACACACTACACAGCTACCAATGTTTTGAGTCGAACATGGTGGCGATAGGCAACGCCCACTGGTTTCAGCCTAGTGACGTCATGCCGCCTCCAGTAATTCAACCTCCATGAACTGTATGGATCCCTTTCCCATGTAATTTTTATACCGTGCGGCGTATAGGATGTTCATGGCAATAAAAGCCAAATGTCTGCAAGTTACAATACAAGGCACCACTGGAAATGAAAAGTGCATCACTATATTAGTTCGCTTGCTCGGCTAAAAATAGTATGGGGAATTCCAGAACTGGAAATTTTCAGATCAGTCAGTCTTTTTCAGGTTAATGGCCCGGATACTTAAAATGGGGTGTAATAAGGCTAATGGTCCGTACACTAAATATTTGGTGTAGTGTGCTCAAAAGATAAATGTCCTTTTCTATTGCAGTATTTCGTGCATCTCTTTGTTATTTCTTTTCGTATCGTATTGTGGTCCGCTTGCTCGGCTAAAAAAAAGTCTGGGGAATTCCAAAATTGTAGTCTCCCTCAGGCTAATCGGGAGTGGGGAGAAAACTAAGTAACTACAAGCGGGTGAAGCCAGCTTCAGCAGGCTTTTCAACTAGTCCTACTAATAAAGTGCTAATTTTGTCGTTCGTACTTCGTGCAGTACTGGAAAGCCGTCGCTATAAATAACACTGGTAAACAGTGAATTCATTGCCAGTGATATTTGAATCATTTTATTCAAAGTCAATTATGCTGATTTAGAATATGTAAGTGCTTTTGCTAGATTGGCTCTATTTTACGAGGTGATTAAATGTGTGCACCGTGTTTGGAATTTGTCAGAAATTGTATGAAGTATAATAGTATACTCACAAATAGTAGTGAAACTGTTAATAGTTATGCAGAAATTTGTTCAAAATATATGTAATAGTGTTATAGAAGAAAACATTTCCATTTGAATAACTAATTATGTCTAATTAATTAATTAATTAATATGTTAATTGTCTATGATAATGCATTAGCAAATCGCTGTTTGCTCGACTTCCTTTTGTATGTGTCGTTGGTGCAATTGCGCTGGGGGCTCCAATAGTAGTCAGCCATCATATGTATGTCCCATCTTCCTGGATATATCTCCTCCATCACCCTCATATCCTGATGGAACCTCTCGCCTTGTTCCTCACTGAAGTCCCCACGGTTACCTGGAAATTTGTCTAAATGACAGTGCAGGTAATGTACCTTGATGCTCATATTTGTTCCAACGTTTCTGAAGTTAGCGAGCATATCTTGCACCAGTTCTTCGTAATTCTCTGCTCTGTTATTACCTAAGAAGTTCCTTACAACTGAACAAAACTGTTCCATCAAGAAGCTTCAAGGTGATCCATGAAATTAGTAAAATTTCGATCGTTGATGAGTTTGCGAAGCTGAGAACCGTAAAAAAATCCCAGCTTTGAGCTTATCGATGCTCAATCAGGGAAATGATCTGCAAATATACTTGAAGCAATTGCCAGATTTGTCCAAAGCCTTAACAAATTGTTTCATTAAACCTAATTTGATATGAACCGGTCCGAGAATGATCTTATTTTTGTCAACAGTGGCTTGTTGGTGATATTTTCTTTACCTACAGTCATGGTTTCCCTTGCGGGCCATGTCACTCTTGTCCAATGATCTTGCCTTGCTCTGCTATCACAAAAACACATGAAGCATGGGTATTTTGTGTATCCTGACTGCTGTCCAAGCAAGAAGTTTACCATTTTTAGATCAACACAAATTGACCACTGATGCTCATAATAACAGACTTTCTGCAATAATGTTTTGATATTCTCATACTCTTCTTTACGTGTTGTTGAGTGAGCAATGGGAAGAGGTGCATAACGGTTACCATTGTGTAAAAGAACACATTTCAAGCTTCTGATGGAACTGTCTATAAAAAGACGCCAGTCTTCGGAATGGTAGTCTTATAGTCCCATTTGGAGCAGAAGTCCAGGGATGTCTTTACAGTAAACAAGATCTTCCTCTTGGCTGAAATATGGAAGAAAAAACTCTTCTCTTTTCCGATAAAATGTTATATTAACTTCTGGTTTGAGAAAATTTCTTGTCTTGGTCTCCCAGCTTCACACCGAAATAAGCCAAATATGCCTGCTGCAAAAAGTCGTTTATATTTCTTCTTTGGTTTTCAATCATGTATTCTCCACAGATGTAACAGAATACATTCGGATTATTTTTGCAGCATCTTCGTGAAGAACTCATGTCTTTAGAAAGAAGCATAAAAGAGAAAAAAATAAACCAAGTTATAACTTGGTATAGTTAAACTAAACAAAAGACACCAAATTTATTGCATTTGTTTTACACAAAGGGTACAATTATATTTTCAAGGGTGTCCAATATCTCAGAAACTAGAGCCAATTCAGCAAAAGCAGTGTCAGTTTTGAAATCAGCACCCATGAATTGCTATAAATTCATCCAAACATTCTTGGCAATTCGAAAAAAAAAATTTTTTGTTGGGCTGTGTAATCTATGACGTCATTTCCCGATGGTACTGTTTTTTTTACAGAATGGAAACGCCGTCACTAAAAATAAAAATCCTCTATGACGTCATTTTCCGATGGTACATTTTTTGACATTAAATATTCAGTACATTATCTCTTGTCTTGATGTCGAATGTTTAAATGCAGGGGCCCCCAAAGAGGCCCCCGAATCCCTAGATCTGGCTCTGTACAGGAGAACGGCCCCGCTAAAAACATTTTGTTTCCTAGTCGTACACTAGGTCTTTAACCAGACTTCCGGAGTTGGCTGGCATTATCACGATTAGAGGCTGTGACCTCGAGGGTCGCAACAGAAGCGACTATACATGCAGGACAGGGGCTAGCTAGCTATGCCCTTGACCAATGACATTAATGCGGGCCGAGAGTTTTTTGTTACAGGGCCAGTCGAAGCCCGTTCGTCATTTGTCATGGATAAATTGTCCAGTGAGAATGAAATAGTTAACTTAGATAATGATTGTCACAGTTTGAAAGTAAAAAAGTGACTAAAAATGACGGTACTACCTAAATGAAACATTACAGCATAAGGTAATGTATTATTACATGTTATGTAATTGCTATTTATTTATCTCCTCTCCTAGTACAGTACAGTACAGTACAGTACAGTACAGTATGGTGTGGTATGGTATGGTATGGTATGGTATGGTATAGTATAGTATAGTATAGTATAGTTTAGTATAGTATAGTATAGTATAGTATAGTTTTTTTTTCATAGACTATCTAAAACAGGAAGGTGGACAAATATTTTGAACCGCTCGCCAGCGAGATTCTCTTTAAAAAACTTTACATCCAAAGTAATTGTATTATTACATATTATGTAATGTTTCTTCATCTCCTCTAAGTATTTTGAAGTTGTCACAGGACAGATTTATGGTACAACGAAAATCCCTGTCTTTCTTCATAAATTATCGTAAGTGATATCCGAAATAGAGAAATGTAAAAAAAAAAAATTAAAATATAAAAAAAAAACGGCTAAACGTTCTACTTAATCAGTTGTATTGGTCCAGATCTGGAGGGTACAGGTTTGTAATGAATTATAAATATTAACGAATTGCATACAATTCTTCATCAAAATAAACATGAATCAGTGGGGAAAAGCTTGAAATTGTGGAAACAATATTCTAAAAATTAATCAAATGAATTTTTCGTTTCCCTTTCACAACTTTGAATTTTTTTATAAATAAATCAGCAAACATTTTATGCAGTAATGAGACACCATATAAATGTCGCTTAGAGAAATGTTTGAGAATCTCGCTCTCAATATTTTGCAAGGGTGTGGCCATACTATTTCCTAAACCTATTGTGTCTGTTTATCCATTGACAGACTGACATCATTTTATTGAAGACTATTGACCAAAGCTGATGTTGAAATTTCACCCGTGAACAAATATAGCAACACCAAACTTGCATACGTCCCAGGGCAAACTGCGCCTAGTCGGACTTCAATTTCGGATCCTCACTCGTTTCAGAGTGAATCAAAGCAGTAGCCATGTTTAAGCTCTTACGTTAACATCTAATTTTAATCCGTATTTCCCCATGTATAAGCAACCTTTTTTTTTTTTAATTTGGACTGTGAAATTTTGAAAAAAATATTTTATTAGAGAAACAAGTCATAAAGAAAATTAACAAAGAAACGAAATTCAAGATTCATAATAATCACTCATACACTCCCCCCCCCCCCCGACATTTTGGGCTTGAAAATTTTGAAAAGAAATGGGTGGCTTATACATGGGGAAATACGGTAATTCTTGTCAACATGTATCTGCTATGGGTCCGACCAGCCTGAGAAATCAACGAGCCCAACATAGATCGTGGCTCAAACAGTTTGCCCACCATTGAGTTAATAAAATACCGATATTTAACTTCTATATAAATGGGAACATTTCCTGGCGGTTGACCCTATGACTATCTTTAAGCCATTCAATCCAGAGAAGCCCGCTAAAGAATGACAGGAAAATGTCTTAGAATAGTTTTTTTTTTCTAAGACCATCTAGAGCAGGAAGGTGTGCCAATGAATGTTATTTAAATGGGCCAGATGAGAAGCAGGTGGATTGATTAATAAAAATAAAATTTAAACGTTTTTGATGTGAACGAGCAAAATAGAGATAGGCGCGGGCCGCAAGAACAGCGTACCTATACCGCGGGCCGTATTCCGCCTATGTCTTATTAAGAGCCACCAAAACAAAAAATAGACCGTCCACAAAATGATTTAAAGAGACAGAACTATTGCCTTACGATGTGTATTAAACCAACGAGAACTATTGTCTTACGATGTGCGTTATACCAACAAGAACTATCGTCTTACGATGTGCGTTATACCAACAAGAACTATCGTCTTACGATGTGTGTTATACCAACAAGAACTATTGTCTTACGATGTGTGTTAAACCAACAAGAACTATTGTCTTACGATGTGCGTTATACCAACAAGAACTATCGTCTTACGATGTGCGTTATACCAACAAGAACTATCGTCTTACGATGTGTGTTATACCAACAAGAACTTTTGTCTTACGATGTGTGTTAAACCAACGAGAACTATTGTCTTACGTTGTGCGTTATACCAACAAGAACTATTGTCTTATGATGTGCGTTATACCAACAAGAACTATCGTCTTACGATGTGTGTTATACCAACAAGAACTATTGTCTTACGATGTGTGTTATACCAACAAGAACTATTGTCTTACGATGTGTGTTATACCAACAAGAACTATCGTCTTATGATGTGTATTTAAACAAGCAATTTAAATCTTTTCCGTTTCGGACAAAGGACATTTTAGAGCATTTTCTGTTACGCCGGACGAAATCCGTTTTTTTTTCCGGGTTACAGCCATAAATATTGCTCCACGCGTATGAATTTTGATAAATTTAGAGAGGGAAGTAATCATGTTGAATAACTATTACAAAAATAAATAATGATTACGCCCCTTTGATTAGCTTTTATTATTTAAATTTAAAATATAAGCAAAAACTGTACATAAGAAACTCTTATATTTTGGCCCTGAGAGGTCAGATCGCGAAATGGACTCTTGATGTACACTTGGCAGGCCAAGACCTACAAAATGATATATACATCATGGGTCTAGGACTTATGGTTGCAGAGATCTAGGGCTCTCCATTGTTAATATAGCTTATATAGTAAAAAACGGTACTTAATACGCCCCCTTTTTCGGCCCTCAGAGGTCCTATTGCGAAATGCACTTTTGATGTACACATGGCAGGCCAAGACCTACAAAATAATATATACATCATGGGTCTAGGACTTATGGTTGTTGAGATCTAGGGCGCACCATTGTTAATATAGCTTATATCGTAAAAAACGGTAATTTATGAGCCCCCTTTTACGGCCCTCAGAGGTCAGATCGCGAAATAAACTTTTGCTGCACACATGGCAGGCCAAGACCTACAAAATGATAAATACATCATGGGTCTAGGACATGGTTGTTGAGATCTAGGGTGATGACGGACAGACAGACAGACAGACAGATAGACAAAACGGGGACAATAGAGCATTTTTTTTCGAAAATGCTCTAAAAAAAACCGCTGATTTTGAAATATTCTAGTTTAATATGTGAACTTCATACAAACTGGAACAACTCCGGATGAACTAAATATAACTGTATAATAGGGTGATAACAAAAAAAATATTTTTATGAAACCACTTGCAATTGAGGAACTTTTATGTGTAATTTAAGAATATCAATCGCATTTTTGATTTTTTAAAAAAAAGTTCCCCCACCTCCCCCTTTTTCGGAAGAAAAAAGTAAAAAAAATTTTTTTTTTCAAAAAAAACGGACAAGATTTTTTTTAGCTTAATTCAAAAGAGTAATAATAATAACTAATCAACTTTTATTAACAAATAATATACAGAACAGTTAGTAATAAGTACAGAATGTACAAGAAATGTGTAAAACATATTGTTCATATGAACTTCAGATTCAAAAATCAGTTTTACAGCACGTTTTTGCATTTTGCCGGGTTACCCTGATGAGTGAAGTAAACAGTTCATTGAAAGACGCTTTATTGTAGTGTTGCACATTGAATCAAGCATTTGCCCATTCATAGCAGATGAAGTTGCAAGCAGGAGCGAGGATGTTGTGCCACTCTGGTATCAGAATTAATGCTATAATAGTATATATCGCATGTGAGTTCCATCTTGCCTAGTGTAAATTTGGTAGTTTCTTCCAGCTGATGCGAGGCCAACGTGAAGTTGTTTTGTAATGACGATATGCCTGACATAATTCATAAAAAGAACTTGAAATCATCTCGCCATCCAGGGTTCTTGCCTGTGCTAACATCATCTGTCATAATGAGGTGGTAATCAGCCTGAAGAGTGGCATAGTTTTGCGTTAATTTGTCAATGAAGGAATAGTTGAGTTCTTGTTTGCTCGTTGGTTCTTTAATAAGAAATTCACGACATGTTTCAGAAGGAGCTTGAGTACATGGTGCTAACAGTCAATATATTGTGGCTTCTGAAAGCCCTTGCTCAAGACATCACATTTAAGAGTACCGGGTTTTATTTCGGTTGTCATATTTTCAGCAGAACTACTTGATACTCTTCCCCTTGCACTCTTTTACCATCAAACTGGAGACAACAGGATTCTTTGCTTTGAAGTTTTTTGAACATTTTTGGTTTTCATTTTCTGTCCTTCAGAGATTACTCGTTTCCAAACACCCGCCTGACTTGGAACCGGCACATCATGACCCTGTTCAGCAATGGTTGCAAGAACGTCATATGCTTTATGTGTAGAAATGTTGCTTTTTAGTACTAGCAAACCCGCTGTTGTAGTTCTTGCTCTTTGGCATTTCGGTTTGCATTCAGAAGATGACGTGAAAGAATAGGCTGTCGAGTCGGGTGAAGAAGCAGAGGTTTCAGAATCCGAAGAGACAGTGGTATGTGTTTGTGTAGGTTGTGAGACAGTGGTATGTGTTTGTGTAGGTTGTGAGACAGTTGTGTGTGTTTGTGTAGGCTGTGAGACAGTTGTATGTGTTTGTGTAGGTTGCGATTGAGAAGAGCTGGCTTGAGATTGAGTTTTGGATAGTCGGATTCGTTTTCTTCGGTGGATTGATTCTAAAGGGGCTTGTTTGACCATTGAATAACCAATCTTTCCTCCACGCTTAACTTGCCTCTGGTAGAGCTCTTTATCCTCCTTGCTTTTCCATTTTCCATTGACGTTGGTGACATCGAATAACTTAGAAAGTGTTGGAGTAAATTTATTAGACGGTTTCTTTTTGTTTTTGTCATATAAATCAAACAGACAATTGATTTTCTTTCTGATTAGTGCGCTGGATAATAGTGGAAAGTCTAGAATTTCCCTCAAGAGCAATTCTATATCCGTAATAATAATTTTCATTCGATCCAGCCGCCGTTTCTGGCTATTGAACAGAAAAGTGAAGTTTCCAAGAATTTGACGGTTTGTGGGCATCCATGTGAGATTGATTAGCTTTTCAACAGATGGAATTCTCGGATCCCTATTCTGTTTAGAAGATGAGGGTAGATGCCTTGTTTATAAACGAATGGAAAAACTGACTGGAATGTGCTTAAAAGCTGTCTAGAAAGTCATGTAAAAATTCAGTGTGAAATTGAAACTGATAGTCAAACTGCGCGATATGTGAAAACAAAAATGAAAAGGTGGGGGAACTTTTTTCAATTTAAAAAAAAAATAATGTTGCTACTGTCATCTACATACAATTGTTCCTCGAATGTAAGGGGTTTCATGTTGGTTACGAAAAATAATGAAAATTGTTATCACCCTACTGTATAATGTATGATGTCGTGGCAGTTTATTTGACTCTAAGCATTACAATTCTAAACTTGATTATTGATAGATTTTCGAACATGGTAAACGATGATGATTATATAACCAGATGTTTAAGATAACTAATTTTATTTGAAATACAGCTGCTGCCTTTGTTTCTGCGGTTATCAGTCGGTGGTAGTAGTACCCCTAAGGGTTACGGGAAAACGCTATGCAGGGGTACGCAGCGACATAGAATCAAAGGGTTACGGGAAAATGCTATGCAGAGGTACGCAGCGACATATATATATACCAGTGCTTTTGTTTTGTAAAAAAAAAAAATTAGGTGCCGGTACTCAGTAATGGACTGACTAACTTTTAACTACCAGTTCGCGACTCAATGCAAGCTAAATCACAGCTGCAAAGATACTATTTTAAAATAACTAAATTTAAACTAATGAATAATATAATTAATTGATAATAAACGTTGAAATACAAGAAAAGTAAAAAAAAAATTCCTCATATTGAAAATGATGCCGGTAAGCCGTACCTGTGCGTAACGTCACAAAAACATTATATATATATATATGTGTGTGTGTGTGTGTGTGTGTGTGTGTTTATTTTCCTTTTACTAGTTCAATCTATTTACAGACATTTAATGATGTAACATTTAGAGAAATAGATTAATGTATTTACATATTCCCGATTTTGAACTCATTTCTTTTTTTGCTTAACTCCGGACTCATTTTTTGAGAACCACTAGTCTCAGTTGTATATTTCTTTTAAAAGATAGTTAAGTAAAAAGCTGCAGTTTCCGCACCCTCCCTTTTTCCCCACCTCACACGAAGCACACCTTTTTATCCGTTGATAATAATTACCTGCGGGTGAAAATAGGTCAAGGTTGACTACAAAATATAAACATTTAAAAAAATTTTGGTGGGAAATTTAAATTTGTAAAAGTTGAAACGTTCCTGGATGATATCACCGAGGTAGGTCTTTTTTTTCTCTGTTTCTTTAATTGTAGTGCCCGATAGCAGCCCAATTGTATTTATGATTCAACTGTTAAATACATACAAATGTTTACATTTTGTTACAGACATTGCCAACTTTATACACAGATTAATGTTTTGATCGTTGAAATGCCTTCCGTCAGGGCCGACCTTACGAATAGCGGGGCCTTAAATTTAACGGATGCTTGCCTGTTCTAATGTTTTCTTTTTTTTACAATAACAACTATTACTATCAATGCTAAATGTAAATTGCGGGGCCCCTGCCAGGTGCGGGGCTCAGTTTGGAGCAATCGGCCTGACGCTGGCCCTTAAGGGAGCTTATAGGTAGTTTTGATAAAAAATGTGGATCCTTAAAAAATGTGGATCCTTAAAAAATGTGGATCCTTAAAAAATGTGGATCCTTAAAAAATGTGGATCCTTTGTTAGTTTGGAGGGGAAAACTATGCAGCAGCCTAATTGGCCTTTCCATAATAACGATATTATAATTACATGTACATGTATTAAGAATTATAGACGATAGTTCAATGGCCTGGAGATATAGTGGATATCACCGTCTGTCCAGTGCTTATCCACACGACCATCCGTCCCAATGATATTCTTTAGTATAACGAATCAGGTTTTTTTCTTTTTTAAATAAATTAGATATCCCATCCACTATAAGTAATAATCTTTAATCTGTGTGTTTGAAACTGTATCCAGCGCGATATCAATCTGAATAATAATATATTCCTATAGGCTCACTATTTAATAATAGTGACAATGGCACACCGGGTCAGCTATGAGTTATTGTGACCAGCTTCGGTAAACAGTCAACATATAAAAGTTGCTGGTATGCGCGCACTCAGACACAAGCGGGCGCATTCTAAATATATAATGAGGTTAAAG
Organism: Bulinus truncatus; assembly: GCA_021962125.1. Classification (NCBI taxonomy): domain Eukaryota; kingdom Metazoa; phylum Mollusca; class Gastropoda; family Planorbidae; genus Bulinus; species Bulinus truncatus. The sequence continues at coordinate 2,904,061 of JAGDYQ010000060.1, read as the reverse complement.
GTCACAATTGGTGAATACATCAACATTTATATAGAACAGCAGTAATAAATTGATTTAGGCGAACTATATTTATTTACTACAAATTTCAAATTACGCGGTTATCTTTCGTTTGTTGACATTTTTCAACACTTACTATTTTTAGATATTACGGGAATTTTTTATTTTAGTTTTTTAGGTCATTCCCCTTGTGATTATCTTGCGTAAATAAAAACCAACATCTCGGTGAATATAAACACAGTAACTGCGACTCTTGGAGCAGTAAGAACTAAGACGAAGCTGTAGAGCCATTTATACCAGAATATATTGTCTCTACTTTTGTGTGAGTATGGTATTATTAATTTATTTGTATTACCAACATTAGATTTTAATAGCTCTTTTTGTAAGAATTATTATAATATAACTTTTAAAATAACTTACATTATTTTTAGTGAAAATGATTTTTAGTCTATTAAGAAACCAACTATTAAATTTTTTTTTAAAAATGTCACTTATAATTATTTAATAGTATGTAAAGTTAGTTAGCTCGTTATTCTGTATTTTATATTTCTTCCTCAGATAGCCTGTATGTGATTTCTTCTTCTATCTTTTCATCATTCATTTAGAGCTGTTTTATAAAATCTGACTTAAAAAATGAGCTGTGAATACAATGTGAAGCTTTTCATACGAATGAGAAAAAATAAATTCTAAAAAAATGTAGTAAAACTGGTTGCGTAGCTCTATACAGTGCACTATTAATAGTTTGGACTGTTTTCCCGAAAGTTATGATAAGTGGAACACAGGCCTGTGCCTGAAGTGTAAATAAAAATCGCAAATAATGAATTGTTTAGATTTAATATTGTAGTCTATGTTTCAATTCCTTTGTTATGTTTTGTTTATTTTCAGGGGTTATCTAGATTATGCTTGCATTTTACAGAGAACACCTTAACATCCCCAGGGGTGACTTGGATAAGTTGTTTAAGTTGCAAGTAGACCCCTCAGCCGCCATCTTAAGCCACCGTAAGCCGCCACGAAGCCTGTAAGCTGTAAGCCGCCACAAAAAATGTTAAGCCAAGCTACCAAAACCATTTCTAAGCCGTGGGAGATTCGGAATTACTAATTCATGTCATTTTTAAGCGATTACGAAAATCGCATCCAAAAATTATATAAAACATTTTTGTATATTAATTTTAATCTTTTTTTACGCCGTCATTGCCAGCATGGTAGGGTGTAGTGTGCCTACCACGCCAGCACTGTTGGCGGCGCTGATGCACATCTGCCATCCCTACAGAGCTGCGGGGTTAGTGTGCCCGCTATCATCTGCCGGGATGGCAGAAAGATGGGTTTTATTCCTTGCCCAAAACTGGCCAGACCAGCAGGGTGCGTGTACTGCTGATCGGCCAGAATGGCAAGGCGAGGGGTTTTTCCTGCCACTCGGACAGAGGGGAGGGTGTAGTGTGCCTATACCCTCAGCCCGAAATGGCAGGCTGCGCAGGTGTGCTTGAGTGGGACAGAGTGGAAGGGTGTTATGTGCCGACCACATCCGTCACCACCGCTAGCTGTGAATACTGCGATTTCGGATAGTTCTCATTGACCACAGTACCACCACCCTCGCAAGAAAGAAGTTTTTTTTTCCTGACTAGAGAACCCCAATAATCTATCCCCCGTAGATCATGGTATGTCTCTCAGACCAGGATGGAGTGTTCGTATGAATATCATGGCAATATTTCTAAATGAAACTCCAGCACACTTGAATTTAATTGACCAAAGTAATCAATTATAATACGCTATGGCATAGTTATTACGCTTCGTGAAAATTTTGCAAGAATGATAATATAATAACACTTGAAATCTAACTCATTTTTGTATTTTTACATTTTTTTAAAAATTGGTTCTTAATTTAAATTAAAATTTTTATTATTTTTTATTATTTTTAGCATAAATCTTTATATTCACTTTTTATATACAATAAATTAAAAAGTATTCTTTATTTATTTCAAAATTGTTGTTTGTATGACTAGTAAAAGTATAGTACATAAATATTTTGACAGTTACCTCCCTTATAAAAAAAATATCGGTAATACCCAGTGTGATCGTTGGGATCCGGCTTTCAAAAGGGGTGCTAGGCATTTTCCTAAGCCACGGCTTAAGCCGGCTAGCCAGCCATAACAATTCTAAGCCAGCCATCATCAGTTCTCCTGCACGGCTGAGGGGTCTAGTTGCAAGCGACTTGGGGGTCAAAGTTTAGACTAACCGTGACTCTTGAAATAAATATAATGACCTGGTTCTTCTGAGCCGATGATTCTTGTGAATATACTGTATGACGAAATTATTTCGTTAAACGTGATCTAATCTCCATCGGTCTTTTTTTTAAATATCTATAAATAGAACTTATAACAACTGCTTGTGTCCTATCGCAAATTAAACAATTTGGTGCATGATGTGTTGGTGTTATTTTTAATTTATCGGCACAGACCTATGAGTTATGTTTCAAATGTTACGCATGTAACAGTACAAGATTGTTTTTCATTCATTGTCAGATTTCCAAGGTTTTAAAGTACTGTTTAAGGAACCGAGTTTTACATGACGGCTCTGTATGTCTGTGTGTATGTGTTTCTTTGCTTGGTTGCAGCTAACTAATGTCATTTACTTGAAAGGCAGTAGTAGCTAATAGTTAACTAAGGGAAACATTTTCTGAGATATTTGTGGGGAGTGACTAAAACAACAGGGCTAACAGCTATTCTATTGAAGAAACTATCCAGTAAATATATATAAAGTGCTATTTAAAAACAAAAAACGTACCTTAACGCCTTCGTGTCATAAAGAAATAAAACTGAAAATAGTGTAGTTAACAATTGTATTGGAAAAAAAAGGAATTTATGGGCTTAAGCATGTTATCAGCACATAATTACAATCATTTAGCTCTATTTGCTACAAACCTAATTGTTTGTTATATTGCAAAATAAAACAAATTTAAAAACTGCATCTAAAATAATAAAGGACTTTGTTTTCTTTCGTTTCTTTGTATTGGTGGGTCACGAAAAGCAAAACAGTGGTGCGTGTTTTTAAATCATACTTGAAAAAAAAAAAAACTAAATTCATATTTAGTCGCGATAATTGTTTCGTATAGATTGTGCAACTGTTATTTACTATGCCTACTGTTATTGGTGTCAGAGAAGTGAAATAATTTCAGAGCAAAGTTTAAATTAAGTCATAAGGAATAAAAAAATAACAAAAAAAAAAAAAAGCTGTGGTAAAAAAATGTTGGTCTAACCGATCGACGCATTGTAATTATAGGTAAGCGGTCAAAAAAAGGTCACGTGACCAAAGGGACGAACTCTGAGTTCTGGGGTATCGGGTATTTACATCTGATTGGTTAGTGGAGAGATTGTTGTATTTACGATCTAAATTTACTAAGCCTAGAATAGATGCACAATGTGTTTTTTTTTTTAAATAAGGTAATGAATGGACACTTTTTCTTTTATACATATTATGAAAGACATTACAAAATTGGCACTGGGAAATGGAGGGATTTCCGAAGTGAATAGTTTGGTAATATAAAAAAATAGAGGGAGGGGGCGGAGTTCAATTAAGAAAATAAACGTTACATCATAAGTGAATGGGCCCTTAGGGATAATCCTTATCCCTTTCCGCTGCGACATACTACACATCCTATTATCGGCGACTGAATGTAATATTGTATATCCTATTCCCTGTGACTGAATGTAATATTGTATATCCTATTCCCTGTGACTGGGTGTAATATTGTATATCCTATTCCCTGTGACTGGGTGTAATATTGTATATCCTATTCCCTGTGACTGGGTGTACTATTGTATATCCTATTCCCTGTGACTGAATGTAATATTGTATATCCTATTCCCTGTGATTGAATGTAATATTGTATATCCTATTCCCTGTGACTGAATGTAATATTGTATATCCTATTCCCTGTGACTGAATATAATATTGTATATCCTATTCCCTGTGACTGAATGTAATATTGTATATCCTATTCCCTGTGACTGAATGTAATATTGTATATCCTATTCCCTGTGACTGAATGTAATATTGTATATCCTATTCCCTGTGACTGAATGTAATATTGTATATCCTATTCCCTGTGACTGAATGTAATATTGTATGTCCTATTCCCTGTGACTGAATGTAATATTGTATATCCTATTCCCTGTGACTGGGTGTAATATTGTATATCTTATTCCCTGTGACTGGGTTTGTAATACACCCGTATACTTATTATAGAGAGAAAAATTGTTTATGTTGCTACTTAGTGTTTTAATAGTCATCAGCCTTGGTAAGAAAATAACATTGTGTCAGGACAGCTAATCCAGGGTAGGATTGGAGTTTGGGGGTCAGGCAGCCAACTGATTAGAGTATTTAAAAAAAAAGGGCAACGAGGAAAGAGACAAATATATGTATTACTTCCACCTGGCAGTTTTACACACATGAAAATGTTTGAGATCTGGTTTTAAAACAAGGTGTTATAAATTATGTTCTTGTAAGAGTTGTGCAGTATAGTTGTGTTTTAGGTTGAGCGACTGGTTGTGTTGTTATTTACATATTAGGCTACAGAGGACTGTCTGGAACATGAGCACCTGGATGGTTTCAGCGGTTGCTATAAATATATTAAGTGTAATACAAGCAAGTATGACACAAAATACAAATCAATTGAACCTGAGAATCGTCTTCAAACTAACCCATGAGAGGCTGCCCATATCTCAGTAAATAAAATGCAAGTGCCTAGCCAGCAAAGTGAATTGTTGGATTAGTCTCAGAGACTGTTTACTCTTCTTACATGGGACGTCCATGAAAGTGAATACCAGCACAACAGACAATATTTTCACTTGCCTACAACATTCAGAGGTAACGATCAAGAAATATTTCACTCTAGATAGTTGGAATAGTGCAAGAAAAAAATAAATAAAATAACAAGTAGCTCGTACCTAAAGATGTCCAGAAAAAGAAGGCGTTACCCCTGAACAGATCAATGTTTTTGTTCAGTCCATAATCAAAATTTCTCAACTGCTAATTCTCTTTACCTATTTGTTAACAATAGATGCACAATCGTCTTAATGAAGAAAGTGAAAATAAATACAAGAAACTAGAGAGTGTTTTATACCACGACAAATCCAAACGATGAGACAATATAGACCTAATGTTAGTCCTAAAGATATAGACCTAATGACGAATATGTTCACTGTGAAATTAAAATATGGCCTTTGCTAATGATTTTCAATATGGATGACTTGGAATCAATGGCAGCAATAATGGTAACCCAGTACTCAAGACTGAATCTTCAACCAACTCACTGTCTCATGGAGACAATAGACTCAATTCCTGCACAGGGTGAAAGAACAATTGATGTCTCTCATACTTGTTAAAAAGCTGAAAAATCTAAAGTGTGAAACAAAAAAAAATACATCAAAATTTAATGCAGCATGTGTAGTGGATTTAATAGAAAAGAACATGATTCTTTCATATCAAACTGAGCATGCTCAAACATAAAGCCCTCTTTTTCCATGTGAATATTACTGATAATAATTCTGCTTTGAAATGTGTTTGAATATTTTTGATATCCCAATGCCTTCAGATTTTTTACATGTATTTTTAGAGCATTTTCGAAAAAAATGCTCTATTGTCCCCGTTTTGTCTGTCCGTCCGTCCGTCCGTCCGTCATCACCCTAGATTTCAACAACCATAAGTCCTAGACCCATGATGTATATATCATTTTGTAGGTCTTGGCCTGCCAAGAAATGACTTTTTTTCCATTTCGCGATCTGACCTCTCAGGGCCGTAAAAGGGGCCTTAGTACCGTTTTTACTATATAAGCTATATTAATAAAGGAGCGCTATATCTCAGCAACTATAAGTCCTAGACCCATCATTTTGTAGGTCTTGGCCTGCCATGTGTGTACATCAAAAGTTCATTTTGCGATAGGACCTCTGAGGGCCGGGCTTCAGGGCTCCTAAGGGCTTATATATTATATATACACCTTGTACGTTCAATAATCCGTTCATTTGGTTTGCGAAATACTGCAGCACGTAGTTTCAAAGATTTAGATAAGAAACTCATCAAATGAAATAGTAAGCTTGTGTTCTGAGTTTAATTGAAAGTATCAGAGCTATGCAACAATTGACGGAGTTTTCGGACGATTAAATGACTATAATTTAGAATGTTTTCAATTATGAGTCCTATTTCAGTAACCACTAAACCACTTGTAGTTAGATTTAAGAGAAAATATTTTTTCAAATATAAAAAACGTCTTTATAATATTTTTTTACAGATATATGCATTACACAATTGAATTTATAAACATTTCCAAAATTTACAAATATTTACTGAAAGCTAACAAACGTACTGATACATAACATGAAAATGCGTTAACACGTCCTGTGTCCAGAATGGAACAGTCTTAATTGCTTGTTTATAGCGACGGCGTTCCCATTCTGCAAAAAAATTGTAACATCGGGAAATGACGTCATAGATTATTTATAGCGACGGCTTTCCCACACGCCGCCGGACGGACGACAAGATAGCGACTTTATTAGTAGGATATGTGAGTGTTTGTGTGTATATGTGTGTGTGAAATGTCCAGCGACACATCCTCCCCGATCCTTATCATTTAAACCTTTTTCTCCTAACATATATATATATATATATATATATATATATATATATATATATATTAGGGTGGTCCAGAAAAACAAAGTAACAGATTTAAGTTGTCCACAAGGTTATTTCTGTTCTTTATTATGTTAATAACAATTGTGCAAAATTTTAATGAAAACAAATAATATTTACAGGTCAACCCATTTGACAGTTTTTTGGGTTATCTCAAATGAAATAGTTATTGCCAATTATAGTTGATGATCGATTTAAAACTTAAGGTTAAAATTTTAAAGTAAATTAAAATTAAGAAATTAAATTAAAGTTGTAATTAAAAAATGTAACTAAAACTTACAATCTAATGAAAACCTTAGTTTTAAAATTTGACAGTTTCACAGTGGATAATCTATGACGACGACATAAGTGATGTCTTTGATGGAGTTGGGAAATTCCTGCGATGGTTTGCAACCAATCGAAGAATAAACTGTTTCTGTTCCTCATTCTTTGTCAGTGTTTTATTGTATTTCTCAATAAGACTGATTCCCCTTTCAGCTACATCATTTACAATTGTCATGTGTGCAGCCAGTTCATAAAATTTCTTGAAGACTGGATCAGATGTCCACTGTCCTGGTGGTTTCTTAAGGAATGTCTGAGACTTTTCTTTGCCTTCTTCCATGAGGACATCAAAGAAAGATGTCGTCCTTTCTGTCACCAGGTCCTCCAATTTCAACTGTTCAGATTCACTTGTCAACTTTACACGCCGAGGGATGTCTGCCAATGCTGGTCGAAGTAGATTTTGTACCATCTTTTCTTTGATTGATGCTGACACTCTGTCATCTAAAAGGGCTATGCCAACCAAATGTTCAGAGAGAAACCAGAGGTGCCTTGAAAATGCTTCATGTGCCTTGCTGGCAACAGTCTTATTCGGATAGGTCTTCAGATTTGATAAAAATTCGATGTCATTGAGAGGGCTCGGATTGCAAGGGGTGCTTCGTTCCACTGTTTTACATAAACAAGACTGACAAAGAGAGCCAAACCTGTGATATTCTGGGATTCACGAACAGTCAACTTGAACTGAGTCTAAAAAGAAAGATTTTCAGTGCGTAAATGGCTTTTGCCATCCATCTCGCATGATGTGTTGGACCGGGAGCTCGAAATTTCTCCTTGTCTTTGTGTCCACCAAGAAACCAGAAGGATAAACGTAAAAATTCCTGATAATCGTCCCTTGGGTGCTGTTTTTCAAGAGCACCTGGTAAATAGACAAGCATTTCCTGTCGCATGTTTTTCAATATTGGATCCTGAAACAGTTCATCACTTGCTGTAGAATAAGCATCTTGGTTCATTGATGGCCATTGTTTCTGAAATCGCTGGAATAGTGCAGTTGATGGACCTTCAGCTGGACCAAACAGAGACTTGAAAACATTTGAAAGGACAACTTCCATGACATGATGACGGCATGCAATCCAGACCATTTCAGTTCCCAGAGCTTCTTCAATTCCAACACATGCGCCCTTATGAAGCCCTGTATTGCTAGCTGTTGTGTCGAATACAAGGCCTTTGATCTGGGAACGCAGATTCCATTTCTCAATTACTTCAATGCAAGCATTTACTTGAGCCTCTCCTGTTCCTCTATCCATTTTTGGAATACCCAACAGTTTTTCCTGGCCATTCCCAGTAACAATAACAGCTATGCGATCCACATTTTCCTTTGATCCATCAATGTCGGGCAATATTTTACCGTCCCAATGCAGCAATAGTGGTCCTGCCAAAGAAAATTCTTTTTCATCCATTGCAGCAGCCCGTTGTCTTTCTTTTATTCTGGATCGTCTGATTGAACTTCGAGATAATGTTATTTCTGAAATGTCATGGCCAAGCGCCTGTGCAACAGCTCCAGCAACAAACACAGCTCCACGGTCTGGGAGGCAAACACGATCCAAAGCACCTACAACTTCAGGGGACTGGAAGATATTCTTAACTTTCTTTTTTGATGATGAAGCACCAGGTGTTTTTCTCAAAATCAAGTTTTTTAAATTTTCAACGCACACTTTTTGAAATTTTACCAAAACTTCTAAAGATAGAAGCATCAAATTTTGTTTGCTTGTTTTTCAATATATTGTTTACATTTCCTCAATTTTGTTTTTCGAAAAAGTGTTTTGAACTTTTTAATCTTTTTTTTCTAACCTACCCCCATAAAATTCACGTTTTTACATAGGCCCTTAGTAAATAATTTTTATTTTTTTTATTTTTTAATATTTCAAAAAACAAAATTGAGCGATTGTTGGAAACATATCTGTTTATCTATGTACAAAATATCTTTCTTAAATAAGCAATACTTTTGAGATTTTTCACTTTGAAAAATGTCAAGAAAGTAGACTTTTTACCAAAAAGCCAAAAAAATTTTTTTTTGACAATTTGAAAATTCTATTGGTCTTCTATTGGTCACTTGATTGTGTGTGCCAAAAATAGTTAGTGTACGTCAATAAAAATATACCGAGATGGCGGCACTAGAGGAGTACCTTAATTTATAACGTGTCAAAGTCGGACGTAAATCGCAAGCGCGGACACCAGACAAGTAATGTTGATAATGGGTTGACCTGTAGATGTTGCTCGATCAGCCTGAAATTTTGCAGGCCAAATACCTATACCCAATGGACAAAAACAAACCATGTGGAGCAATGATTCTACAAACTTAAACTTTTCAGTATGGTTTTCTGACCACACTAATATATATATATATATATATATATATATATATATATATATATCCCAACGTAAAGTTAGTGTGAATTAAAACAAAAATTGTAAAGAAAGTTGACTTAAACGAAATAATATATACATTGTTCACAAAAACATAAAGTAAAGTTAATTGTTCAGGTCCTACAAAATGCTATATTACATTTCATTTAACAATGTTCTACAATGTCAGTACATAGAAAAAATAAGTTCCATTATATGATGGCGTCACGAGAGGGGTGCGGCCGCACCGGGTGACATCGATTTAGAGGTGACACCAAATTGAATAATTCTAAATTTCATTTGCTGCACAAAACAAATGTTGATGTGATGGGTTGGGGGAGAAAAAGTGGAAGGATATCTTGCACAGGTTGCAAAGCAAAATTTGGCATTTCAATGACAGAAGAAAGATGAATCTTGTTTGAATAAAGAGAACTTTCTTGAGATGGAAGATATGTCAAGTATGACGCAGTGTTGAAAGAGCATCTTATGATGTTAAAGAGGACTTCATGTACATAAACCATCTGTATCTTATCTGTCACCTGAAACTCAAACGTTTATAAATATCTGAGCACATCATTTAAAGGCGATTCTTATATGGATATAAAGGCTGCAAAGTATTTTGGAATTATGTTCGACAACACACCTGACTTATCACACACTGACTAGGTGTCGGTCGCTCCCTTGTCTATGATGAGTTATACGAAGTTGAGCTTTTAAAAAGAGATACCAAGGCTGAGAAGACAACTGAAGGTAGCAAATATTGATCTTGACAACGCCAAAGAGTTTTAGTATTTGATGTTTTGAAATTTATTGTTGAATGGGGCTTACTAGAATCTCTGCCGACACTCATCTAGCATGTATTATGTATCACTCTCTGTGTGTCTGTAGCTTCATTTAAGAGGAGCTCTTCAAAACTGAAACTGATAAAAAGATTACTTACATAGTGACGCCACTGTATGAAGGCATGCACAAATTAAAACAAGCAATTTAAGTCTTTTCCGTTTCGGACAAAGGATATTTTAGAGCATTTTCGCTGGTTACGCCGAACAAAACGCATTTTTTCCGTGTTTTGATAAATAGAGAGGGAAGTAATCATGTTGAATAAATGTTACAAAAATAATGATTACGCCCCCTTGATTAGTTTATTATTTATATTTAAAATATGCAAAAACGGTACCTGGGAAGTCTTTTTTTTCGGCCCTGAGATGTCAGGTCGCGAAATGGACTTTGATGTACACTTGGCAGGCCAAGACCTACAAAATGATATATACATCATGGGTCTAGGACTTATGGTTGCTGAGATCTAGGGCGCTCCTTTGTTAATATAGCTTTGTAGTAAAAAAACGGTACTTTACAAGCCCCCTTTACGGCCCTGAGAGGTTAGATCGCGAAACGGACAAAAAGTTATTTCTTGGCAGGCCAAGGCCTACAAAATATGATAACATCATGGGTCTAGGTCTTATGGTTGTTGAGATCTAGGGTGATGACGACAGACAGACAGACAGACAAAACGGGGACAATAGAGCATTTTTTTTCGAAAATGCTCTAAAAATAAAAACGAATATCGTCAAGAAAAGGAAATAATAAAAAATACTTCTTTCAGTGCTTTGTGTCATGTGACATCCCCCACACCTCCTTATAATTTTACCCGTTTTATATGCAGAGTTAATAAAGTAGTAAACCCCTACGTGAACTAAAACCAATTGATGATTTATGGACATGCATTAAGGTCATTAGCTGGTGTTAAATTTGGAATAGCGGAGAGTGTTGGTTTAAAGTCACCAGCTAAAAAACAACAGCTCGATCTATCAATGAACTGCGTGAACGTACAACTCAGTGGTGTAAACATCTTTCGTGCCGCCCGGGACGAAGTCTTAAAATGTCCCCCCCTTTTTTTTTGTTTTAGGAAAACTGAGGTACCTGACTTAATGCCTTGAACTCCTTGCGGAGCTAATGGCCTCTTCACAGCCATTTTGGTGATGTCTTCTGGAGGTTAAATATATTCCAATAACTTAGAGTACGAATATGATTTGAATTCGAATATCTGGTGTGATATGTATTTGGTTTTTGTATTTTTTTAGTATATTCTTTGTGATCATGTCATCTGTATGACATTTATAACATTCCTCTGTGTAGTGAAAGTATCCAGTATTATCTTTGCAACAATTTTCTAAGCTGTTGCAATTTTTTTCATATTTATTTTTGAAATCTATATAATTATATATATATATATATATATATATATATATATATATATATATATATATATATATATATATATATGCCTCTGCATACACGCTGTGATTGTATACACGCTGTGATTGTATACATTCACAAATACACGTATATATATATATATATATATCATTCACAACTTAAAGACGCATGACTATTTATAGATTGTGGAATTCACGAATACGTCTACAACTCGCGACACCGGAAAAAAAATCCCCACTATAGTGTGGAGACGGGAGGGCTGGATTACAGCAAGCGTGGTGTTTATATTGATTGATAAGGCGTCGTATTACGACGCGGGACGACTAGTTTCTTTAAAATCTGCTAAAAGCAGAGGCCTCTTCTGTATGTGGTCGTCGGAGACAATAATATTAAAATTTTAAAGACCTCGCTAGTCACAATTTGCAAGAGTTATCATCATTTAGTACCCAAACAAAAAACACGTGCGATAAAACAATTGAAAAGAAATATCAGCTGAGTGGTATCTGACTGGTGTGGACTAGCTGAGTAGGTTGGTTCCGTTGAGTTGTTTGGTCCGTTGAATGGTGTGGACTAGCTGAGTGATGTGGTCCGTTGAATGGTGTGGACTAGCCGAGTTGTTTGGTCCGTTGAATGGTGTGGACTAGCCGAGTTGTTTGGTCCGTTGAATGGTGTGGACTAGCCGAGTTGTTTGGTCCGTTGAATGGTGTGGACTAGCTGAGTGATGTGATCCGTTGAATGGTGTGGACTAGCCGAGTTGTTTGGTCCGTTGAATGGTGTGGACTAGCTGAGTGATGTGGTCCGTTGAATGGTGTGGACTAGCCGAGTAATGTGGTCCGTTGAATGGTGTGGACTAGCTGAGTGATGTGGTACGTTGAATGGTCTGGACCTCGTGAGAGGTGTGGTTCGTTGAATGGTGTGGACTAGCTGAGTGATGTGGTACGTTGAATGGTGTGGACCTCGTGAGTGATGTGGTACGTTGAATGGTGTGGACTAGCTGAGTGATGTGGTACGTTGAATGGTGTGGACTAGCTGAGTGATGTGGTACGTTGAATGGTCTGGACCTCGTGAGTGGTGTGGTTCGTTGAACGGTGTGGACTAGCTGAGTGGATTTTTTAAAGGGTTAATGAGGGAAGGGGGGGGGTTAAAAAAATTACAGAATGCTAACAATCCCACTTCACGAAATATTTTCGTAACAAAAGTTAACTGACGGTCAACTCACCACATTGATTTATTCAGGAGAATTATTTCAGTTTTACAGTACAGTTTACATTTTTTTCGTTATGACAACATTAGCGCGGGTTTCGACCGGGACAAGAAAAAAAAAGCAACGAAATTGTTTTGATAGTAAACTTTCTTAAAAGTACCTGGACTGAAACTAAAACTTCATATCAGTATAACATTCACATCAGTATAACATTCATATCAGTATAACATTCATATCAATATAACATTCATATCATTATAACATTCATATCATTATAACATTCATATCATTATAACATTCATATCATTATAACATTCATATCATCATAACATTTATATCAATATGATATTCATATCATTATAACATTCATATCTATTACATTTTTCATTCAAAACGACATCTTGACGTTCGATTTTATGTATTTGAAATTCAATTCTTTGAAAAAGTCTAGCCTTATCAGCGTAACAATCTCGACGGGCTTTTCTTTATGCTCTAGTACGAAGCCTAACACATGTATGTATGTATGTATGTATGTATGTATGTATGTATGTATGTATGTATGCATGTATGTATGTATGTATGTATGTATGTATGTATGCATGTATGCATGTATGCATGCATGTATGTATGTATGTATGTATGTATGTATGTATGTATGCATGAATGCATGTATGCATGTATGCATGTATGCATGTATGTATGTATGTATGTATGTATGCATGTATGCATGTATGTATGTATGTATGTATGTATGTATGTATGTATGCATGTATGTATGTATGTATGTATGTATGTATGTATATGTAACTCTGAGATTGTTTTATCTTCTCCATCAGGGGTATGTCGTATTTAGAACAAGAGATGTTGATCCACGCCTCTGCAAAAGGACACAAAAAAAACAACTTTTTTTTTTGTACCGTCGACCCTCTGGATTTCCACAGCGCACACACACACACACACACACACACACACGCACACATACACACATATATACATATATATCTTTTACAGGTTTTTTTTTGGATAAGAAAACAATATGGTTAACAATATAAAATAAAGTAATTGAAAACTATTAACATTGATTTTTTTGTTGTTTATTAAAATAGTTTTTTGGTATTATTTCACTATGTCATAATATATTGGTGTCTATATTGTCCATTTCTCTCTTTCATTCTGTCATTTTATATTTTTTATACCTCGTTATCTTTGTTTTTTTTTCTGTCATTCTGTATGGATGTGTTGTTTTTTTGTATTCCCCCCCCCCAATCCTGTTAACATTGGGGGGGGGGGGGAAATTCTATATATCACTAAGTCATGGCCGCCTCGAGGGCCTAATATGTGTTATGGGCCCCAAGTCTTTGGGGGGAGGCGGGGGCCATGTCCTTTTTAAAAGGCTACTAGTTAGGGCCCGTATTCTGTCAGCGGCCTAGGGCTACAGACTACGAAGGGGTAAAATATTTTATTTTTTTTGGAATGTCGGAAACATTAAATTGTTTCTCCAATAAATCTACCCGCTCTGTTTTTTTTTAAAAAAAAACGTGTTAAAGCTGTTTTGAAATGAAATAACAGTGGCGGCTGGTTGGAACTCGGGGAGGGGGTGGTACTACTCCAGAACAGTTCACAATAAAAATACGTAATAAATATCACATATAATAATACTCATTTCCAGTCTGCGTTAAATTGAAAGTAAAGAATGAATACAGCAGTATTCCAGTTTAAAATACAACCATGAAAAAAAAAATCGGATCTGCCCGAAACCAAAAAAATAACCTAGCCTACCGATCAAGCCTAAGGGGATATAACTCTATGCAAAGGTTTTGCAGGGTACAGCTAGTTTGAAATATTAGAAATGTAATGCAAGTTTCCATCGGAAGATCACAGGGGGACGGACGGTGGTGCGGTAAAATGTTCGGCTGTCCACCTGAAGGTTCCTGGTTCGATCTGCGTAGAGGACCATAAAGATATTTTCCGATCATGGCTTAAAATTCTCCCGTGGTGCTTCCATGGACTTTGCACAAGCGGATATGGTTGGGGGGGGTGAAAGAAAAGCACTGCAAAAAAAATCGTGGTTTTCATAAGATCTAAGAGATTTCATCTCAACCTTTCAGGAACTTCACACACACCGGAAGATCATAGATAAAGCATCCGAAACATAACACCTTCGGACATGGCGGTTACAAGCAACAAACTTCTTCCATTTCCTTCCACAAACAACATTCCCCCCTTTTTTTAAATACATATAAAATAAAGACTATACAGCGTAAACTGAATGAAAAAATAAAAAAAGTACATGTATCTCAGTCGACAGTATAACAGTGACAGTACATTATTTCTCATTGGTGCATTATTTCTCTCTTAGTGCATTATTATTTATTTTTTTTTTCATTTTCACACGCAAACAAAAAAAAGCGTCTAAACTTGTAAATTTTCCGTACAAGGTTTTTTTGTATCCCCCCCCCCATACTCTGTGGCTATGTTAATCTGTCTGCTGACATTAGGATTAAGGATTAATATCGCGTATTAGGGTCAAGAAAGAATAAATAAATAAAAAATGACTCCATCGGTTGAGTATTAGAAATAAATCGAGTTGAAATAGCGCTGTGATCTACAGTGAAGTCCCTGTAAGGATCTACAGTGAAGTCCCTGTAAGGATCTACAGTGAAGTCCCTGTAAGGATCTACAGTGAAGTCCCTGTAAGGATCTACAGTGAAGTCCCTGTAAGGATCTACAGTGAAGTCCCTGTAAGGATCTACTTTGAAGTCCCTGTAAGGATCTACAGTGAAGTCCCTGTAAGGATCTACAGTGAAGTCCCTGTAAGGATCTACTTTTAAGTCCCTGTAAGAATCTACAGTGAAGTCCCTGTAAGGATCTACAGTGAAGTCCCTGTAAGGATCTACAGTGAAGTCACTGTAAGGATCTACAGTGAAGTCCCTTAAGGATCTACAGTAAAGTCCCTGTACGGATCTACAGTGAAGTCCCTGTAAGGATCTACAGTGAAGTCTCTGTAAGGATCTACAGTGAAGTCCCTGTAAGGATCTACAGTGAAGTCCCTGTAAGGATCTACAGTGTAGTCCCTGTAAGGATCTACAGTGAAGTCTCTGTAAGGATCTACAGTGAAGTCTCTGTAAGGATCTACAGTGAAGTCCCTGTAAGGATGAGATGAAATCTGTTAGATCTTATAAACTAATAAAGGGGGTGGTTTTTATGGTGTCCTTTCATTCATCCCCCCCCATAATCATAGCCCATACCAAAGGCCATGAAAGCACACTGGGGTACACTACAGTGTCTACGCGCCAGCCATCACTTCTTGGTTTGAAACATATACCAACTATTTGACTGTTTCCAGGCTCATCAATAGAAGGGGGGAGGGGGCAGTGACATCAATTCAATGTCAGGCCCCCCCCTCTCCTACCCTTGCTCATAGAGATACCTACTGTAATCTGCTCTAATTGACACAACATTTGTTAAGTGTGTGTAGGATCAGGGGGGACGGGACCCCCCCTCAAGTAGGTGGGGGATTTGAGGGGGGCCCTCCAAGGTTATCCCTATTCCATTTATGTCCTCTTTGACCCGACGAGTAGTACTCACGGTAAGTCCCCACGCCTACTTTATAAGGGTGAGTGTGGAAGTTTACCCATGAGATTGTGACGGTCATGAAGTCGGCATGAGGACACAACAGCCTGAGTAACTGAGGATCAAACCCATGAAGAGCAACACTCATACAGCTCGCACGAATTCCTTCAGCTGCCAACAGATTTCTCTTTACCTTTGTTGAGCGAGAATTTCAAGTCATGACAAAAGGGAGGTGATAACCGTCTGAATAAAGCTTTGAACAATTTTTGTGATAGAGTTGCTTTTCCTTTAAAAAAAACAAACTCCACAGAAAACTCGTTATGATTTTTATTTGCCACTCAATGAAGCTGTAGACCAGCCAATTGAACAGATATCTGATATTAACATAAATATGTTAATTTTATGGATAATCATATATAATAATACTCATTTCCAGTGTGCGTTAAATCGAAAGTAAAGAATTAATATAACAGTATTCCAGTTTAAAATACAATCATGAAAAAAAAAAAATCGGATCTGCCCGAAACCAAAAAATAACCTCGCCTGCCGATCAAGCCTAAGGGGATATAACTCTATGCAAATGTTTTGAAGGGTACAGCTAGTATAATATGTAAGCTAAAATACTAGTTCTACTGAAAACGGATAGTCGTGTGGTATAGCACTCCACTGTCGATCTAGGAGGTCTCTGGTTTAATCTCCAATGAGCACCAAAGGATATTTTAGGTCATGGTTAAAGTCCACGTTATATCTCCCGTGGTGCCTCCATGGCCATTGCACTATCGGCTAGGGTGAGGTTTGGAAGAAGAGCACCATAAAACAACAGCCTATTTATAACAGATTTAATCTCATCCTTATAAAGGGGACTTCACTCACGCTTAAAAACAATAACAAAACTAGATATCTATAACAAATGTAAAACTAGCTGTTCATGTATATAGCAAATGTAAAACTAGTTCTACTGAACCGACATCATGGAAGCATTCCCATTCACGGCAAGAGCTACATGGTCAATAAAAATTTGCAGTTCGTCATGTTATGATTTACTGCACTGCTGGTGCTGTTTTCTTTCTGTTCTTGTCTCGTGTTCTATTCTTTCTGTTCTAGTCTCGGAGATTCTCGTAAGAATGTTTGAAGCTACCCTTATAAAGTTTATTTTCGCCTGCTACATGGGATTTAAGACTAACGTGTCGTTTTAGATGATCGATTTTCCACTCACCCCATTTTTTTCCCCGGAACTAAATTCATCAGTAGTTTCTGCATTCAAACAAATTTTGCAAACTTCATCTTTGGTGTGCTCACTATATTCGAATATTTCTTTTTGGAAGCACGTGTTTGCGGCCTGTGTAGTCAGGCGTTATGGGCAATGTTGATTCCATTGAATAATCGTTCAACCATTTTTTCTTGAAATTCATTTGTCATTTCTTCAAATAACTCGACCCTTGACCTTCGACCTTTCGCTTCGACATTTTCTTTATTTCCTCAAAGTATATTATATGTCACGAAGTGTACTATTTCCAGTCAGCTTCAAGACAATTACTTAAATAACGAACGTGATCGGAGGTTGATATCACAACAAAGACTGTTTGCTGGTTCGATCCCGTTAAGTTCATTAATATAGCGCAAGTCACGGCGGAATTTTTACGATAAAATTATGGGTAATTTTTTTTTTTTTTAATCATCAAGAGTTTTGTGCGCCAATCCAAAAAGTTGTGCGCTGAGGTCTGAAAAATCGTGCGCTAGCGAAGGCTGGCGCAGCTTGAAGTGAACAGTGGCTCTGACTGAGCTGATAGCTCATTGTGTCCATCAGTGTCCACTACACCGAGTGGGTTGATAGCGTTGAGTCCTTAGCTCACTGTGTCCATCAGTGTCCACTACACCGAGTGGGTTGATAGCGTTGAGTCCTTAGCTCACTGTGTCCATCAGTGTCCACTACACCGAGTGGGTTGATAGCGTTGAGTCCTTAGCTCACTGTGTCCATCAGTGTCCACTACACCGAGTGGGTTGATAGCGTTGAGTCCTTAGCTCACTGTGTCCATCAGTGTCCACTACACCAAGTGGGTTGATAGCGTTGAGTCCTTAGCTCACTGTGTCCATCAGTGTCCACTACACCGAGTGGGTTGATAGCGTTGTATCCTTAGCTCACTGTGTCCATCAGTGTCCACTACACCGAGTGGGTTGATAGCGTTGTATCCTTAGCTCACTGTGTCCATCAGTGTCCACTACACCGAGTGGGTTGATAGCGTTGAGTCCTTGGTAATTTCTACCAGATCCATCAGCCCACTTTACTCCTCAAATGGTCACAGGAAGTATGTAAGGATGAGATGAAATATATTAGATCCTTTAAACCAGTAATGCGTTCCTTGCAATGCACTTTTTTTTCATCGTCACCATCACCGATAGTGCAATGGCCATGGAGGCACCACGGAACCTGAAATATCCATTGGTCTCCACCAGAGCTCGAACCAGGGACTCTCAGGTTGACAATCGAGCTCATTACCTCACGACCATTCGTCTCCGCAACAGCTACCGGGCTACTCCGTTGAGAGGCTACTGTCGACAACCGCAGGAGCAGGTAAGTTGGTGCCCACCAAATCTCCACACTTGTTTTCATCTTTATCAGCAATCTAGCTTTTAGTTTTTAATCTGATATTCAACTAATAATGATGAGTCGTTTCATTGTTTTATATTGTTTTGTTTATCAAAGAAATCATTTTTTAATGCGACTGTTGCATAAAGACTATTTAAGTGCTGATAATTCAGATAAACTAAAAATATTATTATTTGAATTGTAAATTTAATACACGGACTTGTTAGTTTTGGAAAACTATTTAAGATTTTTTAAATTCTTTTCAATCAAAGTTTATAGCATTTTTTACTGGTATTTTTTTCACCCAATGACTGGGAGTCTTTTTATTGTAATGGGAAAAGACCTTGGATACAATAAGCATATACAAAGAATTACATATTATATTTTATTGCACACATTTCTATAATGTTGTATTTTTTTTTTGGACTGAGCATTTTAGATAATAATATGTTTAACACAATAGTTTCTACGATTCTGTAACTGTGTAGCATTCTATCATCGAACTCAATCTTTCAGATTCCACCTACATATGCAGCACTAGCTTTGTGCTTACCAGTTATATTCCAGAATTTAAATGTAACTCAAAAAGGTTTGTATCGGTATCGGGTTGAAAATAAATTCTAGCAACGAATACAACTGTAACATTTTTGAGTACCCAGTACACATTTTGAACTGCCAATTTACTGATATTACAAAGTATAGAAATCATTTAATATAATTATAGCGATTGAAGTTCTGCGTTAAATCGAAAGTGAAGAATATTATATATATATATATATATATATATATATATATATATATATATGTGTGTGTGTTTGTGTGTGTGTGAGTGTATAGACCTAATCGTAAAACCGTATAACCGGTCATTCACAAATATGGCAGGATGGACTATCTCGAGCGTAATTTATGTTTATGATAAAAAATAAATAAATAAAACTATACAATAAGTGACAAAGAAAGAAATATTTTGATTTGATGTTTGTATTATCTCCCCTTTGATTTGATGTTTGTATTATCTCCCCTTTGATTTAATGTTATTGTGCCGGTGGGTGTGATCTGTTGTTTTGGTCAGGGGTCAGGCATTCTTTGGTGGGCGGGCAGGGGTTGACTGGTGAGTTCAAGCGGCCCGGGAAAAAAAAAGCGGCCCTATCTTCATGAATTTTAGTTTGCTTGTGAATTTTTGCTACCCAAACCTGAGGGCCGAGGCCTCCCAAAGTCATGGGTCACATTACAAATTACAATATACAATAACAAAATAAAAACGATAAATCGCATGTATAATTTATAATTGTATATAAAATATCAAGAATGCGTCAATTCAAGTTATAAATCAATTTATTCGGACTCACTGTGATTGTGTTTATAGTGTAAGCAACTTCTTTAAGCTGGGTGCCACTTCGGCTAAATGATCTATAATTGTGTCATTATTCAGTTTACTTAAAACATCGGTTTCTGTTGACATAAGCATAAAAGCTTCAATGAGCTTCGCAAGCTACTTGGATAGAAGACAGAGTTGATAAAAGTTTATATGCACTAAAGAGATACTTGTATGTTTGCCCATATTTATGTAGTACAGAAAAGCAGCAAACAGGACATTTTTTGCAAAATTTTCATTTTTGAAGTTCCTCACTTTTATCCACAACTTGGTCGTCTCAGAGTTCATGTGGCGAATCTTCACAGAATTTTAAAATTTGTCCCATCTCTGCGCAATGTCAGTTAGCTCTGAGATTAGTCGCTGTGGCGCTTTCATCAAATTTAACGAGAATACTGCTAAGGCGCTGCATTGCTGATGTAGCCAAACCTTGTTGTTTAATATCCTCAAAATTCTGTGGATCAAGATAGGCAACATCTGCGTAAAAGGAATCGTGACTTTCAAAATGCTTTTCAAAAGTTTTTACAATTTTGTTCATGATGCAGTTATGCCATGGAAATCTAGATATAGCATCAGGAAGGACAACCAATATTCTAAAAAAATACGTTTTAGGCTGACACACAATCAAGTGTTTAGCGTTAGTCTTCATGTTTAATAGCAGTTTTATGAAATAAACACAAACGCAATTAAAGTTTGAAAACTTTTAATAAGAAATTTTTTAATTTAAAATCTTTATTTTGTCAATTTAATTATTTTTCGTTTTTCATTGGTTTTTCATGAACGGTCTCATTCAATTGCTTAACATAATTTTTAGACGAACAATTAAAAAATAATAAAGTGAATTTAAGAAAAATTTTGTCCATATAATATATACTACTAATAATATAATAATATAGATTATATATAATTAATATGATATAATATAATATAATATTTATTATATTGATTATAATATAATAATAGTATAATAATAATTATATAATATAAACCATTGGTTTAGCTAGACCATATCAGCCCTTCTCAGTGCACAATCAACGGCTATTACATTTTATAATATATTGTACGTCACCTCCCCCTCCCCCAAGATGTTGACGCAATTAACGGACTACCCCGATGGGGGGGGGTATTATATTTATAAATGTTTTTCGCTTATTTATAATTTTGTATTTAAAAAAAAATGAGGTACGTTTACTAGTCGTGTTACCGAGAGTTTGATAGGGTCTAAAAGTGCTCAAGTTTGCTGACGTTATCAATGGACGATCCCTTAGAGGAAATTAATTTTTTAAGTATTGTGGCCACCTCCTAAATAGTTTATCAAAACAGATAGACATTTTCATAAATACCAAATAATTGTCTTTCGTTTTTATAAAAATCAGCTCTTATAAAGTCTATTACTATGTGACCAATTTATTCAGAAATTATTTTCTGCTTTTTAGTACGCACGAAAAACGTTTTTTATCAAATATTTTTTTATAATGTATTTTTCTATTGATAACACAGACACCATATCAATGCCATGTGTATGGGAATACAATCGAGCCCTTTTCACTAATGTCATGGTTAAAGCCCTCATCAGTCTGTGGATTACTGCTGATAAGGCAATATATTGAATTTTCCTGAAATATTGAATATTGAATTATGGATTGAATATTACATTATCAATTAAATATTGTTTCATTTAATTGAATATTGAATTATAGATTGAATATCGAATAATCAATGCACGTGTAAGAGAAAGAAATACTGCTGCGAGGACGGGCATTGTGATGGTTCTCATTCTCCTAACTTTCTCTCATCTCCATTTAAAAGTCCTATTAAGATGTACTAGCTGTACCCTGCAAAACCTTTGCATAGAGTTATATCCCCTTATGCTTGATCGGTAGGCTAGGTTATTTTTTGGTTTCGGGCAGATCCGATTTTTTTCATGGTTGTATTTTTAACTGGAATACTGTTGTATTAATTCTTTACTTTCGATTTAGCGCACACTGGAAATGAGTATTATTATATATGATTGTAGACGTGTTTCATGTCCTAGATGTCCTAAAGCAGTGGTCCCCAACCTTTTTTCTCGCCACGGACCGGTCAACGATTGATAATTTCACCGCGGCCCGCTGGAAATGGGGGAGGGGCGTTAATTGTTTCTCGTCCACAGAAAGTCTCACACAATCACGAGATAACTAAATACAAATGAAATATTTGAATGTTTCTTGGGCGGTTTCAGTGACATTCGCTCCACGGACCGATACCTGTCCGCGTTCCGGGGGATGGGGGGAACACAGTCCTAGCTAGAGGACCGACATATACCTGAGCAGGCAGGCTGGCAGGTTCTTGGTGTTTTATTTGTATATGACAGTATCTGGCCTATTAATAAATTAATGTATAGTACAGTGGGACGGATGGCCGAGTGGTGCAGATACTCGACTGTCGACCTGAGAGTCCTGGGTTCGATCCTCTGTGAGGCAAAGTGTCAAGTTGACATATATAGTTCACATTTACACAGGAAAAAACATACAATTTTTCAGTTTGTGGAGGAAACAAATAAAGACAGCCATTTATGCCATTAACTTTAGAGACTATTAGTGGGAGATAAAAATATCATTTATTAGTAACTATGTTTTTAATTTTATTTAATCTGAAATTATATTCTTTTCCTGGTTGTATCAGACAGGCAAAACTTGAAGAAAATATTTATTGTTTTGTTTTATGAGCTTTCAACTAAAAGAACTATTTAACGTTTTTATATGAACTTGACAGTAGAAAAGTTATTACTGTAATTAAAAAGGCCCAAATTGCAGAAGAATAAAGCAAATGAAAATGTTTTATTCTGACAATAAGTTGGGATTTCTACTGCTGACTGGCCAGACCAGCAGGGTGTGTTTACTGTTAACCGACCATAGTAATCAAAAAAGCAAGTACAGTGGATTCCGCTTAATTGGGACACCGCTTAGTTGGGACAGCCGCTTATTTGGGACAAAGCTCAAAGAAACCAAACCAACAAGCCAATAGTAAATTTGTATTTTTAATTGGGACAGCCGCTTAATTGGGACAAAAAGCCCCGGTCCCGATGTGTCCCAATTAAGCGGAATCGACTGTATTTTCTCCTGCTACTATGGATAGAGTGGGGGGGGATACTTAACTTGTTCGAAAATGGTTGGCTGCAGCAGTCTGATTGAGCGGGACCGAGTGCCAAATACATCCGTCAACACCTTCAGCTATGATACCAAGGTATCGGATTTTTCTCATTCACTACATTACCACCATTGTCGCAAGTTAAGGATTTTCTTCCTTGCCAGAAATTCTCAATGATCTGTCCCTCACCCTTCTTCTTATCATGGAATGTCTCCTATATTATATCATGCACTGTAAATCAATTAATATTTACATTAGTGTTAACGTGAGCACATACAAACATACATGTATACATACAGATCCACTTTTATATGCTACGGCCAATATTTGGTAACAGGGAAATAACCGGGAAATAACAAACATTGGCTGGCTTTCGACCGGACTTCCGTCCCTTGTTAAAAAGAGACAGGTTGCTGTTTTATTTTTTTCAAATTTCCCAGACCTATAACGGTATTAAAATGCAAAAAAATTATGTTACAAAAAAATCGAGGCAACATTTCCATAAGAGAAAATTAAACAACTATATATATCATTTACAATGGACATATATTAGCGATGATATATCACGGCTAGCATTTTAATTCCGCTTATTATAATGAAATAATTTATCAGTCTAAGAGTCCTATGTTCTGTAGCTCAAGTTTGGTTAGTTTTTAGCTGTTTACTTCCATTATCTAAACTTTTCTGTTATTCTACCGTCAGAATAATATTACAATACAGATGTAATAGGAAAAAAGAATTTAGCTGTAAGTTATCTATATAAAAAACTTAAGAGACAATCATTAGTAAATAGGTAAATCTACGAAGAGATTTTCTTGTAGTTTTCTAGGAAACGGTTTTTATTGCAAGTATGGTCATTTCCAGAATTGAACCACAATGCAAGAAAAAAGATGACTCATTGAATGCTACATAAAATAATCTCCACAATAAATTTACTAAAATGTGCGCATTATATTTAACAGAACGTGTCTACTTTACGGTCTGAGATGCATTCATAGAGCGTTCTGTTCTAATAATTTGTACTAAGCGAAAATTTGAAAGACATTATAAAAATAAATGTAATAAAGATTTTAAAAAATAGCGAAAAGTGAGATAATTATAATATCCAGAACTGATTTTAAGTAATAGGGGCATAGCCAATGACTACATGGGTCTTTGGGTGCCATATACACAAGAATCGGTCGGAATTATATAAATTTAAAAACTAATAGAAGTAAAGAAAAGCTCATAGAGAACATTAATTTAAAAAAAAAATTGTTATATGTCGATCATGCTCCAGTTTTATTTAATTTTATATGGATTTTGAATTCGTCTGTAGAAAAGAATTAATGAAATTTATTTTTAATGGCAACTAAACGAGTCGAGTATTTTAGTTTTCTTAGGAATGTATTGTTTTGTTCTAGTTATAAATAACATAATACACATAAATACACTGGGTGCAGCCTTTATTTATAAAAGAACAAATAATATAAACAGAATATAACAGTTTCAGTATCCTGGTGACTCATGCATGCCACAGTTTGTGTTGGGAATGGTTACTTAAAAAATCAATGATCCCAACAACTACTGATACAATGATGTGTTACCTGGTAACACACAGTGTTACCACTCTAAAAATATACAAATCCCAAGTTGGGACCATTAAAAAACCCACGAAAACCCAACGTCAGTTTTTTACTATTGTAAATTAAAAAAAAAGAAACATAAAGCAGTAGTATATAGGCCTAACATAATGTAATTGAATCTTGTGTTTTTGTTTTTGATCTAAAAAGTATTTATTTATTTTTGGTTTTTGAAACTATTATTAAAAAATATTAGGAAATATCAAAAAAAATATTTTTTTCTTTATTTAATTGATGATAAATAATCGATTTTTCCAGAAGAATGTGTTTGTATATTATGTCTCAACCTTCTTCAGCTAAAGTCCAAAATTTCTCGACTCAAAAAAATCGTACAGCTGATATAAAAACTGTTTAAACCCTTATACAACGACATGAGCGGTTTGTCAAAGATAAATTACAATAAGCTCCAACTAATGCTTTACACCCCCCTGGGTCTGGGACGGTTTTATGTGGCACTTTGTGTTATTGAGAACAAGACTAAAACACCTTTTGGGATATATGATACTTACTAAAAAAAAAACTCTAGTCTAGCAGTCTTTCAAATACATTCCGCAACAACACTTACTGTGTGTCCTCGCCTGCCGCCTCACGCCTATTGGTGTCAATTTACCTATAGGGATGTTTAATTTCTAGGCCTTTCGTTCAGTTCTCCCCTTTTCCTCACCAAAAAAATGTCCGAGTAAAGGCTGGGGGGGGGGGGGGCACTTTTGCAATAGAGAAAAAAACAAAGGAAAAAAAACATGATTTACAGCCGAAAACCCCATTTGCCAAGTTAGTTTCCGAAAACCCAAGATCTTGTGAAAAAACCCAAGGAGTGGCAACACTGGTAACACTGGCGTTGATACAGGAATTGAGCACAGTGGCCTACTTGGAATGTTGAAGTAATCAATGTAGAGACTGGTATGACAGACACATAACACTCTGTCATGCTAGAAGTGGCTGTGCAAAATGGACATTTTAGTTGAGATACACGACATAGAGATAAATAGGCCTTCATTATCCAGTCAATCTATGCATTAAAATTTTACCTTAAATGGTACGCATATAAATTTTAAATGATAAATTGTACTAACACATAAAAACTGCAACATTAAGGGGAATTCACATATTTGGACGGGTGTAGTTTCGATGCAGATCGATTGAGACAATTTGTTAACCATTATATTTTGTACTTGTGAGCCGAACAATCTATTATAATGTAAGTCTGTAAAAGAAAATAAACAATATATATATATATATATATATATATATATATATATATATATATATATATATATATATTCTGATAATTAGGGTCACAAAAAACATATACTTCTTTAGTATCTGTAAATAATAATATTGTTAAATGCTCTCACAGTTCCTAATCATAAGAACAACACACAGGCGTGAGATCAATAAAGAGCATTTAACTACTTATGTACATCAACAATTAACAACCACAATGGCCACTGTTCTTTCTGCCGGCCTCATTAACATTCTGCCTCGTCATCCCGCCACCACTTTTAATTGCCAAAAATCCGATGCTCTGTATAAGGATTTCGAAAAATTATGTAATTGACGAGGGTAGAGGAGAGAGTTATAACAATATTTTGATGACTGAAGTTTGTTTCATCTGTTATTTAAGTAACTACAAAGTTGCTGTAACTTTAATTTGTTTAACAACAATTATATTTTATATGTTCCTTTTTTTTTTAAATACCTGCTTAATAAGCAGAATATAGTTTGTTATTGAATGAGAATGTATTGATTAGTCATAACTAAAAAAAATAAGTGTATATATATATATATATATATATATATATATATATATATCCTCAAATACAAAATTATATCAAACGATTAGTGTCAAGATAGCACAGAGTAGGTGAACGGAGTATGTTTGAAAGGATGTTACCACATTAGGGTGACAAACAAATGCATTGTAAAAAATATTTTTTAATGCTCTCAACCTTTTTATTTGTTCCATTTAATGAAAAAAATTATATTGGTAAATTTTGGAGATAATCCGTTGATGTTTAGGGGTTGCTCAACACAGTTTAAGTTTGCACGGTTATTCGAATACACATTTTCATACGTTTTTCATATTTATCTCTTCTATTTTAATAATTATGTTGAGAATGTTTTCAATATTTTATTATTTGTTAATTTTATGAGTCATCATACATAATACACAATATTGAAAATTTTCTACATCGCTTAATCTGCCCTTAAAGACATTGCAGGACATTTATGGTATTTAACTGAAGACCTGGTGATTTTCGCTTTTTTCAGCAACGATGTTGATAACCAAACTAAAAAAAAATGTTCATTGCACTTGAAAAGCCAGTAAAAAAACAAAAACAGGTAAAAAGGCTTGAAGGCAAAGGAATAATGGATAAAATTGTGAACATGAACTTAAATGAACTCTTTGCAAAAAGAGAGATCAAAATATATATTTGAAGTGCTTGGAATAAATTGGCATTCATGAATGAAAAATCCCCCAGATAGCAACTGAATACTAGGAAGCATATATAATTGTTAATTCTATGAAAGTTGTAAATGATACAGCTGAAAGAGGTTGAAACTCACTTCAGATTATGCAAAAGTTTTAACGAAAGATGAAACTGAATTGAAAATATATTTTCCAAACCGTGGAAGATCATCGACGTCATATTCCATATATGCAGAAGTCTACTATTGTGAAGGCATTAATAAACACAAATGAACAATCAACAAGTAAACAATCTGAAATCAAATATTGAATAAATTCATATAAAAACACTTAATTTGAATAACATAATTAAAAGTTTGTATTAGAAAAAAATTAAAATGCGTTCTTTTTATTGTTGACCCTTAAATCTGATAATTTCAAGTTCATTGAGCAACCTCTAATTATAAAAATATCTTAATAATGTTTTGCAGAGCTTATTATTAAAATCTAATTAAAAGGAACGCAACAAAGGGTTGAGAGTTCAATTTTTAGCACTTTGATTTTTTTTGTCACCCTAGTGCACATCTTGGTGGGCATATTGTGACGCTCTGTTAGTGAACAGCTGCAAGTGAATTGCAACGCATAGATTTGGTACGTTTAGACAATACGTCATGTAGTGTAATAGAGAAGTAGGATTTTGTAGTTATGTGTACATGATGTTGTAAGAACATGTAGGCCTTGAATTGATTGTAACCTGTCCGAATAGTACTTGATTAGCGTGAATTGCCCTGCCTGAAGTGCACCTTAACAGCCCTGACCCCCAGCCGTTCAATGTGTATAGCGAAAAACCTGGGTTTTTTTTTTTTGGAGACATGTGTCTATCCCTCCTCTATTTAAGTTACAAACATACGTCAGTTGGAGATACAAACTTTTGACAGAAATGCTGCCTTAGAACTCAGTGATTCTCAAAGTGAACGACATCGCCCCCCCTTGCAGTCGATAAAATCATTCAGGGTGGCGATGGAAGTTGTTTGATGTTTTCGTTGGGTGCGATCAATAATATAAAATATGTTAAATCAGATAAAGTCTATTTTAGAAAAAAAAAATATTAAATGTTTCTTAACCTTTTAGCTTC
Organism: Bulinus truncatus; assembly: GCA_021962125.1. NCBI lineage: Eukaryota > Metazoa > Mollusca > Gastropoda > Planorbidae > Bulinus > Bulinus truncatus. The sequence goes on along the minus strand of JAGDYQ010000060.1, from coordinate 2,875,473 downwards.
ATAGAATGGTCATTAACAGAACTACGTTCAATTAATAATGTTTTTTTTAGTTTAACACCAATTGCGATGTATAATTTTCCATTGAATATGCATGTATTTGTCACAAAATACCTGAGTTACTTCACCACTCATAAATCAGTACTGACAATGGCCTTTGTCTAGAGAAAGGGGGTTGATATATACCTTATTGAAATTGGTCGTTTATTTACATTTATCCAGTAACTGATTCAAGCAAAGAAGTATGAACTGTAAAGATTTGATCAGCTGAAAACAAATAAATATTTACACATCGACATTTTAATGGATTTCTCTCTTTAGAAAGAGATTTGTTCTTCCAGTTAACTCAATCATGTCTATTCGTTTCATCTTTATTAACTGATAGATTTGAAACCAACTTCATTGAATTTCTATTTCAAAACAGATGTAAACTGGAGAAGAATTGTTTTATACCGATTATTAGTGAGGTTCTGAATACAGAAGTTGGATTTTGTAATCGTTAAACATATTCCTCTGAGCAATAGTTGATACGTAGCGAAATTGTGCAAAGTGTCTCAAGACGTTGAATAGTCAATAAGTATTTTTTTTTTAAATCGTTATTCACTGCACGGCTTGACGAGTCATATTAGCTTGCACATTACAGTACAGTAAGTAAGTAAAGAATGAAATGCGAATAAATTTTTTACAAGAAAGATTGTTTCGACTCAATACTACAGTTCTCAGAAAACGAAAACACTAAAAACGGACACTACTTATTAAACGAACATAATTTATGAAGTAAATCCACAGCTTCAATTTGATGAGATAAATTTAATTAAAAAAATATATCTTTCCTTTTTCATAACAAAACTAATTTGAGACGAAGGGAATTTAATCCATTTCCTAATTTAATAAAGAAGATAGAAAAATGAAGATGTGAACATTTATTGTCAGCTACTGGGGGTGGGGGGCACTACTTTAAGACTGATATCAAAACACTTTGACATGTTAAACTTTGTTGGAATTAGAATCTTTTTTTCACCGGTGGAAGCTGTAGAATATAAAACTTTGCAGGAGAAATGGATTGAATTATCAAAAAACTAATGATGAACTAAAAATTAAATTTGGTTATCAACACTCCTGACTACATAAGTAAAAAGTTCCTAATATCCTCTCTATCAACATATTATTAACATAGTATGTTGAATTTGAATATACTACTTCACCAGATCTATCTTTGTTTTTCGAGAAGGGACCATTAGGTAAACAAAGGTTGAGAATCACTATTTTGCCTCCAGGAGCACTCATGTAAATGTTGTTGTTTAAATCAACTTGTTTTTAATGCGAAGTTTTATTCTGAAAATCTTAAGTATGTGTGTTGGTTAGGGTGATAACTATTTTCATTATTTTTCGTAACGAAACTGAAACCCCTCACATTCGAGGAACAATTATATGTAGATGACAGTAGCAACATTAATTTTTTTTTTAATTGAAAAAAGTTCCCCCTATTTTTAATTTTTCGTTCACATATCGCGCAGTTTGAACTCGCCCCAGCTTGGGGTGATATATACATTTCATGACAGAAAGAGGGGAGTTTTAGTGTAGGTTTCGTTAAGTTTAAGGAAGGGAATTAATAAGGGGAGAAATGACGTGAGTGTGTGATTGTTTTCCAGGAGTTGATAATTTGTAATGTATTTGTGAAGCTGTTAACGTATAGTGGTGATTTAAATTTTATCAACAAATTAGAGTAAATAAAGTGATAGTGATTGTTCATACTCAAATCAATTGACTTGTCGCATTTTATTGGATGTAATTGTGAGATGCATAGTGTGTTGTGAAAGAGTTTAAAATATCAGAAAGTAAAGAAATAAATAAAATAATAAAGAAGACCTCGTGCCATCCCTTACACTTACAGAGTGGAAAAAAAGTGCAAAACATTTAATTACTTTTAAACCACAATAAAATGTCTAATAGAAATTCCAGCAACAGTGTTCAGTCAAACAGTTGTATTTGGAGGAAGAATCTACCATCATCTTCTAAACAGAAGAGGGATCCAAGAATTCCATCTGTTGAAAGGCTAAACAATCTCACACGGATGCCTACAAACCGTCAAATTCTTGGAAACTTCACTTTTCTGTTCAATAGCCAGAAACGGCGACTGGATCGAATCAAAATTATAGATTACGGATGTAGAATTGCTTTGGAGGGAAATTCTAGACTTTCCACTATTATCCAGCGCATCTCATCAGAAAAAAACTCAATTTGCCTGATTGATTTATATGACAAAAACAAAAGAATCCGTCTGATAAATTTACTACAACACTTTCTCAGTTATTTGATGTCACCAACGTTAATGGAGAATGGAAAAGCACGGAGGATAAAGAACTCTACCAGAGGCAAGTTAAGAGTGGAGGAAAGATTGGTTATTCAATGGTCAAACAAGCCCCTTTGGAATCAATCCACCCAAGAAAACGAATCCGACTATCAAAAAAGCCCAATCACAAGCCAGCTCTTCTCAATCGCAACCTATACAAACACATGCAACTGTCTCAGAATCTTCGGATTCTGAAACCTCTCACTTCTTCACCCGACTTGCCAACCCTATTCTTCCACGTCATCTTCTCCTGAATGCAAACCGAGATACCAAAGAGCAAGCACTACAACAGCAGGTTTGCCTGGTACTGCAAACAACATTTCTACAGCATAAACCTTGATGTTCTTGCAACCATTGCTGAACACGGGTCACGATGTGCCAGTTCCCAGTCAGGCGGGTTGTCTGGAAACAAAAAATCTCTGTACAGGACGTAAAATGAAAACCAAAATTGTTCCGAAAACTTCAAAGACAAGAACTCCTATTGTCTCCATTTGATGGTAAAAGAGTTCAAGGGGAAGAAAGTATCAAGTAGTTCTGCAGAAAAATATGACAACCGAAATCAAACTTGGTATTATTAAATGTGAGAGTGGTTCTGCCGCGACCATTCACAGGAACTACATCAGCTACTTGATGAATATGATGCTTGGAAAAAATATTAAGCATGAAATAATATGCGACACGACCGCAGTAAATACTGGTCGTTTGCATGAGGATTGTAAAGCTCATACAGGATGATGTCTTGAGCAAGGGCTTTCAGAAGCCACAATATATTGGGTGTCAGCACCATGTACTCGACCTCCTTTTGAAACATGTCATGAATTTTTTTATCCAAGAGCCAACGAGCAAACCAAAACTCAACTATTCCTTCATTGACCAATTAACACAAAACTATGTCACTCTTCAGGCTGATTACCGCCTCGTTGCGACAGATGATGTTAGCACAGACGAGAACCCTGGATGGCGAGATGATTTCAAGTTCTTATATGAATTATGTCAGGCATATCGTCATTACAAAACAACTTCACGTTGGCCTCGCATCAACTGGAAGAAACTACCAAATTTACACCAGGCAAGATGGAACTCACGTGCGATATATACTGTTATATCATTTTTTCTGATACCAGAGTGGCGCAACATCCTCACTCCTGCCTGCAACTTCATCTGCTACGAATGGGCAAATGCTTGGTTCCATTCTCAACACTATAATGAAGCGTCCTTCAATGGACTGTGTAAAGGTATAATTGTGTAAAGGTATAATTGTGTAAAGGTGTAATTGTTTCGTGTAAAAATATAATTGTTTCGAAACACTAGGATCACTTTTAATTTAACTAAATCCGAGTTTTTTATATTTCCGGAAGTAAGAAAGAATTATTTAAGACAGTTGAAGATCCACTCTCGTATAGGACAGACGTGTCATTGTAGTTATTCTGAGTGATATATATTATTTATTCTGAGTGATCACGAGAGAGTTATAGTTCACCTCCATGTTGGAGATATTGTGCTAGACAGTTTATTATATACATGTACTTGGATATTATAGATGGATCCTTTGAACTTGATTGAGTTCCTATTTGAATGTGATAATTTATTGGATTGATTTTACAATATGTACTCGGAATTTATTTCATCATTTTTTTTATAATATTATTGTGTCGAGAATAAATACTTGAATCAGCAAAGTACTCTTGTATCAAGTTATTTTGATGTTGTGATTTGTAAATAAGAAAGAACCGCCACAGCTACCAAATACACGCCTCCAGTTCACAATGATATAAAAAAGTAATAACCTGTCAAGGCTGATAGCAGTGATAGCCCAAAACATATACCCTGACAAATGGTGGCAGCGATGGAGAACCTAAGCATCCCGAAGACCAGAGAGACCAGTATACTGTTAACAGTTTGCAAATAAAAGTTCATCTTCCAGAGGCGGCAACAAAAGTTGATTCAACCCGACGGAGCCCCACGGTGACCCACATCCACAGTGACCCACATTTGCAAGTCGACGTGTCCGACACTGAGGTCGTTAGCAAGTGACACCTCATTTTGATCGCGGCATACCCTACTGCCCGATTAAAGTCACACTTTGGTACCTAGTTGCCAAATATAAGAAGATATACTTCTTACAGTATAAAAATTCATCATTAGAGAATTCATCATTATTTTCTCTCTGCTTGTGTATTCCGATGACGTCAGCACCTTCCCGTAGACGGCGTGCAAACCAGGTCAAGATGGCCGCTTGTTTTCTTGTAGACTGAGACTACACTACACATCTCAGACTGTGTTTGTTTACCTTGTACATTCAGGAAGAAACTTTCATTCACTGTTGGCCAGTGTTTACATTAACACTTTCATTCATCTACGGAAAAGGAGGCAAGGTCACAGGTCAAGATGGCTGTTTGCTACACTAAAGACTGTGCTTGTTAGTGCTTGTATTAACATTATTAGGAACCAGGAGCATCCGAGTTAAGCTTTTGACAAGAAGATAGAACAGCAGAACAAGGAAGACAAGTAAATATATTTACTTTAAATTTAAATAATTTTTTTTTTCTTCTCTCCTATTTTATTTTCCCCTTATAATCAGTGTTCATTTATGTTATTTATTTCATTAATGGGTGGTGGAGTGGTGAGTCAGTTGAACTAGTCATCTGGCGCTTTCTGTTAGGACATACTGATTTTCTTTCTGGATCTTTACACTTAATTGTGTGTTGATTGATTAATTTTGGATCCAGCTAGATTATCGATATCATGTAAATATTTAGTTGTCTGCGACTTGTTTGTTCATTGTTTAAAACCCCCTTTGTTTAAATATTGTCCGAAATTTTTTTTTTCTACCAGTTTTGTCGATGTCTCGTCTAGTTTAATCATTATTTTTCTCTCATGTGTACTATCATACTCTATTAGGAATTTTTTTTTTCGCTGATTCTGTTATCGTTTAAGTCCTGTCTTGTAAAAACCTTATTTCTTCATAATTATTTTTTTTTATTATTTATCATTTATTAGACACTGAACACTGACCCCCCTTCTATTTTTTTTTTTTTTTACTTCAATGTACAATATTGTATAATGATTTTTGCCATGTAATTTAAGTCAATGCCAGTTAGTAGTATTCAGTGCCAGTTGTTATTGATCAGTGCCATGATTTTTGCCATGTAATTTAGGTCAATGCCAGTTAACAGTACTCAGTATTTCTTGAGGTTACATTGATTTTAGATTTATGTATTGCCAGTGATACAGTATCAGTATCATATATTTTTCTATAATAGTGATTTTTCTCACTATATTTCCCTATTTGATATATCTGAACCGGCAATATGGAGGCTAAGAATATAGAAGAAAATTTATGGGAAGTATATGAGAGGAGAGGTGAAAAAATATGGTCTAACAGGAGAAACTCCTACAATTTATTAAAGAAAACGTTGAAAAAGAGGAAGCTAAGGCGCAAGCGAGATTGCAATTAGATAAAGAAAGACTAGATAGAGAGCAACAACTTAATAAAGAAAGATTAGATAGAGAAGACAGACTTGCCCTTAGAAACCTTGAAAAGGATAAATTAGAGGCAGACAGACAAGAAAAATTAGAAAAAGAGAAATTAGAAATGAAAAAGTTAGATGCAGACAGACAGGAAAGATTAGAGAAAGAGAAATTAGACAGACAGGAAAGGTTAGAGAAGAGAAAATACAGTTAGAAATAAAAAAGATTAGAAGCAGAAATAGAAATGAAAAGAATAGACTCAGAGCAACACACAAAAACACTGCAAAAGAATAATACAGGTGGTAGACCACATATAGCTCAGTTTAATTCTAAAGATGGTAACATTGATGCATATTTGGCCAATTTTGAATCTATACTTACAGTTAACAATATACCAGAGTCTGAGTGGACTAAATATGTACTAGAAGCATTCCGTGGTGAATCAGTAAGCGTATTGCAAATGTTAGGACGACCAGAACATAAATCATATAATGAAATTAAGCAACACCTCTTAGATTTTCATAACAAAACTGAGGAACACTATAGAATCTGTTCCACAATTCAATAATGACTGAAACAGAACACCCTACAGCCTATATAAATAAATTGGAGTCCTATTTAAATAACTACATTAAAATGGCTGGCATAAATGCATCTGATCCCCAACAAATTATAGAATTAATGCTAGTAGACAAAATTTTAAACATAAGCTCCAGCAAATTATTCTCTTTCATTAAATTAAAGAAGGTCAATTGCAAGAAAGATCTTATTTCCACATTATCTGATTATAAAGATAGTAATCAAGATGTCCCCATGTTCAAAAGTAAGAATGACAATACTTTTAGTGCCATTAGACACAAAAACAGATCACAATACAGTTACAATGATAATAGATATAGAAGCTTACCTGCCAGATTTCCTAATAGGATGCAAAGGACTTGTTATTACTGTCATAATCCAGGACACAATATAGCCAAATGCAAGTTATATCTCAACAGAAATAGATATGTGAATAATGGTCAGGTACAAGAAAGCAGATATATACCCAATAGACAGTATCATAGAAACAGTAATGATAGATCTTCTGGTAGATATCAGGGACAATATAGAAATAGACAGTCACCAAACAATAGTCCTCCTAGACATAATAATGATAGAGGCAGATCCTTAAATAGAAATAACAAAGTACATAATGTTAATGCTTTGTTAAGTAACAATGGTAATTTGATATTTTACCCCTGTTTTCTCAATAATAAACCGGTTATGTGTCTTAGAGACACAGGTGCTACATGTGTAGTGGTAGATGTATCTCTTGTTCCACATGAGTGCATGATGGACAGTTCAGAAGATATTAAATTAGGAAATGGTCACACACTTAGCTGTAAGAAAGCCATGATAGATATAGACACCCCATGGATTAGTGGGAAAATTGAGGCCATAGCTATGACATCACCAGTAGCCCCTTTAATTATAGGTAATATTCCAGACATTAAACCAGATAATTCTCAAGAGTTATTTACACTTTGGTTAAGTAACAAAGAAATAAACATACAAAAAGTACTGAAATCTATAGATAAGGACCCGATAGAAAGTGATACTACTACTATAATACAAACTATGCAAAATTCTGAAAAGCAGACAGAGGCAACAATAGTAAAACAAATAAACTCAATTTCAGTTGTTACACATAATAGTAAACAAAGTAAAACAAAGTCAACAGTGTCAGATAAACACAAATCAGTATGTTTTCATTGTAAGAAACCTGACCATAAATCAAATAGATGCACCCTAAAATTTAAACATATTAAATGTTACTACTGCCATAATTTTGGTCACAAACAATCATTTTGCCCCTTTAGATATAAACAAACTAGTAATACCTATGAACAAAACATCAGAAATAAACAACAACCACAAAATGACTATAGAAATGGACATGTACAGAATAATTCCAACCATTTGAATAGCAATAAATACACAACAAGACAAGATTATACAACAGTAAAATATGGGATAGATAAACATGCAAAATTATTTTAATAAGCTTCAATGTGACTATTGTAAGAATTTTGGTCACACAATGAATAATTGCTTTAAACTTAGACATATTTCTTATTTGAAACCCAGTTTGAGAAAACACACACATTCAAGAGGCACATTGTTTAATAAGAAACAAGACTTAGATGAAAATGATAGATTTAGATTTAGCACATATTAAGCATTCAGACAATTTCATACCAGATATTTTATCAAGGCTAACTGAATAAATTGATCAGATATTTTGTTGCTGGCATAATAATTAAATAACAATTAATAACATACAAAATATTTTTCTTGATTGTTAAATGAAATTTATCTTAGACTTAACTAGTACACATATATACATACATTGATAAATAATAATGTGACTTACATAGATATTATAAATGGAGAATAGTGATTTGAGTTAGCATATTTGGTAACACATAGTAATTTTTTTTTTAGAAATTCTTACTCAAGAATATAAACTCATTCAGCATGATATATTATGATTATATTTTTTGTTGATTATGGCACATTGTACTTCATGTTAATAAATGACTTAGCAATAATTTTTTTTTTTTTTTTGAAGATTGTTAATGTTAGGTTGGTGTTTAAAAACACTGACATGGCAATTTTTTTTGTAATAGAAAGACATTGTGAACAATTTATTCTATATAATGGCATTGAACAAATTTTTTTTGAGATGGCATACATTGGCATTGTAATTTATTTTTTTTTTAAATATTGCATGAATTGACATTGATTAGCAAATTATTGTATATAATGGTATTGTACATTATTTTTATCATTTACTTAGTACATATTAGGAAGATTGTTTACATAGACTTTGGTAACATGAAATAACATTTTTTTTGTGACATGATTAGTTGTTACCATTACTTGTAATTATTTGGATACCACAAACTTGTACTTGTTCACCAAATTTTGAGGTGATATACATATTGATATAACAAGATAAAAGAAGTATACCACTGTTAGACATTGTGTAATTTGAAACTGTGGAATATATTATGTTGGTACTATGAATTAGTTATAATGTTGAGATGGACTTAGGTAATATTGTTCATAATCATTTGTTTTTTCTCAATTAGTTATTGTACTTGGTTTATCCAAGGGTTGGTCGGAAAGGACCATATAAGCAGCAGGGACGCTGTATGTTGATTGTACCCCATGAGATCCAGCCAGGTGGCTGATGATTATTATTTATTGAATTAAGAGTATGGACATCGGTATTGTCATACTGTCTTATTTGAATTTCTTCGGATAACTACGCATATATTTAAGTTGGGCATAGGAATGCCATGATATTGTAATTGAGTTTAATGAATATATTGAATATATTTTGGCATCGCTTCGGCACGATATGCCATGTTGTATACAGTAACAATTGATAAAATAATTAATTTGATTTTGACAATGCTGTAGTATTAAGATACCACATTGTAAGACATATAATTTATGGTTGTAACTTCTGTCAATTTTTTTCATGATGTTGATGCAAATATATGCACCTATAATGTTATTTTGTAGATAACTTATTATAAATAGAAATACAAGTGTATATATATTGATGTATATAGTTACTCTAGTTGCATAGAGTGGAATATTTTTTTTAATACATTGATTGTAACTTATCATAAATTAAGGATGGTACAGATCTATAGTGCAATTAATAATAGTTTTTTTTTAGAGAAATGTTGCACATTTTTGGTGGGTGGGGAGGTGTAAAGGTATAATTGTGTAAAGGTATAATTGTGTAAAGGTGTAATTGTTTCGTGTAAAAATATAATTGTTTCGAAACACTAGGATCACTTTTAATTTAACTAAATCCGAGTTTTTTATATTTCCGGAAGTAAGAAAGAATTATTTAAGACAGTTGAAGATCCACTCTCGTATAGGACAGACGTGTCATTGTAGTTATTCTGAGTGATATATATTATTTATTCTGAGTGATCACGAGAGAGTTATAGTTCACCTCCATGTTGGAGATATTGTGCTAGACAGTTTATTATATACATGTACTTGGATATTATTGATGGATCCTTTGAACTTGATTGAGTTCCTATTTGAATGTGATAATTTATTGGATTGATTTTACAATATGTACTCGGAATTTATTTCATCATTTTTATAATATTATTGTGTCGAGAATAAATACTTGAATCAGCAAAGTACTCTTGTATCAAGTTATTTTGATGTTGTGATTTGTAAATAAGAAAGAACCGCCACAGCTACCAAATACACGCCTCCAGTTCACAATGATATAAAAAAGTAATAACCTGTCAAGGCTGATAGCAGTGATAGCCCAAAACATATACCCTGACAGACTGTTTACCTCACTCATCAGGATAAAATGCAAGAAGGCAATTAAGTGTTTAAAGACCCATTGGTCAGTCGAAAAGTCATTAATTGACATTCCCAGATCTAACCAAATTGCTGAACGTGCTGTGAAACTGATGGAGGAACTTCATGCAAATTCGAGAAAATTTCAATTTTTGAATCTGAAGTTCATAGGAAAAAATATGTTTTAAACTTTTTTTAAAAAAATCAAAAATGCAATTGATATTCTTAAATTACACATAAAAGTTCCTCGATTGCAAGTGGTTTCATAAAAATATTTTTTTTGTTATCACCCTAGTGTTGGTGTTATGTTCTAATAATAAAATAAATCTTATTTAATGAATAACATTGCCCAGTTTAGCTATATCTCTTTTCACAAAGTCAATTCTTCAAACGAATTCGCCTCTTTAATAGGAGTGTTACTGTATATTTGTGTAGGCCTATATGTATTGATTACACGACATTCTGAAACATGAGCTATATTTAGTTAGGCTTGTTTGAAACTTGTTTCGGTAAATCCGCCGGTGTGTTAAGTTCTTTTTTTTCATACACAACTTCTATTTATATAACATGTTACACGCCAGAGACGCGTTTGAAATAGTTGATCAATCATACGTGTCACCACACAAAAAGCATTTCTGTGTAAATGTATTTTCCTAGAACGTTTTCTTTGTTCCACACACATTTAAAGTGTTCACACCCCCCTTCCCCCCACATCAACCCCAACTAATCATTTCAGCGTCACATTAAATATTAAAGTCCACAAAGTGGATAAAAAAAAACATTAGTTATCAAACACTTGTTAATTATAATTTTTATATATTATGAGCTTGAAAATACAAGATGAACATTTGTTTCAAAATTGATGTACTTTTAGTTTTTTATCAGATTTATTTTGTTATTTATATAGTTGCTTATTAATTAAATATGTATATAAATTGGGTAGATCTTAAATAGTTAATAAGTTTCAAATGTAATGTTTACAATAGGCTACACTATTTTGAATACGGTCATAACGTTATGATTATTGTATTTAGTTATTCTGATAACTTTTTATTTAAAACGTATCGAAAATCAAATAACGAAATGCTACACGTCATGACGAGTTTGAATTGGTCGATCGATCCTATTTGCCGCCATTCAAATACCGAAACAAAATTCTTGGCAAGGCTGTTATACATTAGTGACTAATTAATACATGATTTAGGCTGCATTTCAAATTTTTATTGCATTTCCTGCTTTATTAGTTACATGGGCAGAAATGGTTGTTTACAACTATAGTTAGAAATAAAAATTCACCACAAAATCACACACTTAAAATAACTGTTAGTTGGATATTACCTAAATGAAAAAGCCAATACGCGATGATGATATTTCCTTCATAAAATATAAAACTTTTACGAGATATTTAGAGAACTGTTTCCCACATTGGAGCTAAACCCAGTAGGAATAGATTGTACGACTCGAAAATTTTACTTTCCCATTAGTTGCTTGAATATATTATAAATGTGTTTATTTAAATAAATTCCAATAAAACTAATTATAAAATAGCATCTAAAGTAATAGTAAGTATCTAAGTATTTATAATACTGAGAATGCTATTTTAGAGGGGTAAAGTACTACTATTTCTAGACTATTTCTAATTGACTTACCTGTTGTTCTCTTTCAAGGGATCTCTTGTTTTTCATTCCCTGGATCAACTTTTCTGTTGAACGCCTTACAATTAATTGTAATTTACACTTTAGAGATATCCCTTCGGGGTTTTATTAAAATGTGTGTTTGTCAGGGACGGCTATTGTGCTATTATTATATTACACTCGCTCACTATGACTGAATCTCAATAAAATACTGGAAGTCATTTTGACTAAAATATAATACCTTATTTAATATAACACAATGTAAATCAGTTTGACTCAAATACAATACATTATTTAATATAACACAATATATATATATATATATATATATATATATATATATCAGTGTTACTTAAATATTATACCATATTTAATATAACACAATATATATATCAATGTGACTTAAATATAATACCTTATTTAATATAACACAATATCAGTGTGACTTAAATATAATACCTTATTTAATATAACACAATATAAATCAGTTTGACTCAAATACAATACCTTATTTAATATAACACAATATATATATCAGTGTGACTTAAATATAATACCTTATTTAATATAACACAATATATATATCAGTGTGACTCAAATATAATACCTTATTTAATATAACACAATGTAAATCACACTAATAATACCAAGGAGTACGAAAACAATCCTCTATTCTTTTTTTCGTCAACCGTCCATGTGTCACAATATTTTTCTAACCTTTGTTCAATAGCAAATTTATTTGGTGCGCTATCACAGGGGATTCCCTGTAACATCCACCTCGACACTATTCTTCATTGTCTTTCTATTTATCTGTCTATCTATCTATCAATTTATCAATCGATCTATCTATCCATCTATCTATCTATATACCTATCTATCAATTTATCAATCGATCTATCTGTCTATCTATCTAACAATATGTCTGTCTATCTAAGTCTAAATATCTACTTTCGCTGTCCTTACAGTGTCCATCTTTATAAATACATTTTCTGAGATTGCAGATTCCTAGGACAGAGAGTCATAACTATAATTTTGCTTTGTAAGGCTTACATCAATAAATATTTCGATGAGTGGATGGATAAATTGAAACAAAAAAACGAAATAACAAAAAATTGTGTCTACTATATACAGCGATCCAACATGATGCATTCAATATCAGTATAATATCTAATATGTGGGGGCCACATTAAACCGCTCACCCTCAGTCGTGTCATATACATGAGAAAGGGGGGCTTGCAAGCTAGTGTGTGCACATTAAAGTAAATCACTTTCTTTTCGGCCCACGGTTAAAATAGAAATATGATAAAAATACTGCCAATAAACAAAAAGCACAAAAAAGTAGATAGTAGTAGAGTATAGTGCTGACAGGCTTAGAGTAGATAGTAGTAGAGTATAGTGCTGACAGGCTTAGAGTAGATAGTAGTAGAGTGTAGTGCTGACAGGCTTAGAGTAGATAGTAGTAGAGTGTAGTGCTGACAGGCTTAGAGTAGATAGTAGTAGAGTGTAGTGCTGACAGGCTTAGAGTAGATAGTAGTAGAGTGTAGTGCTGACAGGCTTAGAGTAGTTAGTAGTAGAGTGTAGTGCTGACAGGCTTAGAGTAGATAGTAGTAGAGTGTAGTGCTGACAGGCTTAGAGTAGATAGTAGTAGAGTGTAGTGCTGACAGGCTTAGAGTAGATAGTAGTAGAGTGTAGTGCTGACAGGCTTAGAGTAGATAGTAGTAGAGTGTAGTGCTGACAGGCTTAGAGTAGATAGTAGTAGAGTGTAGTGCTGACAGGCTTAGAGTAGATAGTAGTAGAGTGTAATGCTGACAGGCTTAGAGTAGATAGTAGTAGAGTGTAGTGCTGACAGGCTTAGAGTAGATAGTAGTAGAGTGTAGTGCTGACAGGCTTAGAGTAGATAGTAGTAGAGTGTAGTGCTGACAGGCTTAGAGTAGATAGTAGTAGGGTGTAGTGCTGACAGGCTTAGAGTAGATAGTAGTAGAGTGTAGTGCTGACAGGCTTAGAGTAGATAGTAGTAGAGTGTAGTGCTGACAGGCTTAGAGTAGATAGTAGTAGAGTGTAGTGCTGACAGGCTTAGAGTAGATAGTAGTAGAGTGTAGTGCTGACAGGCTTAGAGTAGATAGTAGTAGAGTGTAGTGCTGACAGGCTTAGAGTAGATAGTAGTAGAGTGTAGTGCTGACAGGCTTAGAGTAGATAGTAGTAGAGTGTAGTGCTGACAGGCTTAGAGTAGATAGTAGTAGAGTGTAGTGCTGACAGGCTTAGAGTAGATAGTAGTAGAGTGTAGTGCTGACAGGCTTAGAGTAGATAGTAGTAGAGTGTAGTGCTGACAGGCCTAGAGTAGATAGTAGTAGAGTGTAGTGCTGACAGGCCTAGAGTAGATAGTAGTAGAGTGTAGTGCTGACAGGTTTAGAGTAGATAGTAGTAGAGTGTAGTGCTGACAGGTTTAGAGTAGATAGTAGTAGAGTGTAGTGCTGACAGGTTTAGAGTAGACATAGGTGGATATAAGTAGTTAGAAGAGAAGTGAAGTTTATTAAGTTGTATTAAAGTTATATTCAAGTATTGTTTATATAGCATACTGCACTGAGTTCTGTTATTTATATTAGCACATATACAACTGTCGTCACATATTTTTGGTGAGTTTATTAAAATCACCTGGTCAGCCTGCCATCCATACATTTTAGAATTTTGTACGCAACATTTGGCGAGCCTACGCCACATATACAAAGTATAACGTTTACATTTGGCGAGCCTACCCTCAGCTTATAAATTAAAACGCAACACTTCGACCAAGGGACAAACTAACACACGATAAAGAAGTAAACCGGGTTTTGATCAGCTGGCCGACCCGCTCATATCTCTAATTTTCCTCATATTTCAAAACAAAACATCCCTTGATCGACGCATCGTATCTCAAAAATCTCGTATGGTAGGACCAGTGGCGTCACTAGGGTTGGTGTCACCCGGTGCGGTACCTCATGATGTACCCTCTCATGACAACCCGGTCTCCATTTTTTTTCCAGAGACCATATATGTGTGCGCATGCGCGACTTTATTATTTTTTTCCGTTTCCGGTGTCAGGATTTTAGCGAAAATTGATATCTATAGGTCAGTGCAAGTATACCAATAATTTCATTAAAATAATTAATAATAAAAAGTACGCAGTGTCTGTTAATAATCGGAGATATTTTTATATTTGGCATTAATTTTTTTCGAAGCCTTATAAAGTTATTTGCTGTTAATAATCGGAGATATTTTTATTTATTTTTAAAAATTAAATACGGCTTTGAATTATTTTAAATTACAAAATAAGTATATAGGCCTAAAACTAGGTATTTTGCATTTTGGTGTCACCCCTTGTGAGGGTGTCAACCGGTGCGTTCCGCACCCCCCGCACCCCCCTAGTGACGCCACTGGGTAGGACACTGGTCTGTCAATGTACAAGGCCTATTTTTCTGTTAAGTCAGTTAGAATTCTTTGTTGCACCAGAGCTGCTATTTCCAGAAAAATCATTCAGAAAAAGAATTTTTAACATGTCAAATATACGGACAAATATAAAACAATTACAACTTAAAAACTAAACTAAAAAAAAATTTAGATATATTTAATAGAATCGTCATATATCAGATCGACTAAATACAAATCTAGATCGTGATATAAAATACCAATCAACAATAATGTGTCTGTCTATAAATAGACGATGTAAAAAAAACCTAACTCCTACGCAAGCTGTTCTGGCTACATCACGTGACCTGTGTCGTGTCGATCGCTGCACAAGTCTTATAAATGAGGTCGTCGCTGGGCGTTTACTAAGCTGGAGTGCTGCAACAGAAAAATATATCTTTCAGGACCATTAAAATCTACTCTAATTGAAGATCATGTATCTCTCAATTGAGTAAGAGTAGAAAATTAAAATACAGCCTGATTGTAAAAATTAAATTCTTAGATTTAAAAAAAAACAAGTGAGTATATTCTTTGAAAAAAATGTTCTAGTCTAGTACTTAATTTGCCTTACCATTTGTTTTCAATAGACTGTTTATACGATTCGTGGGCAAGGGGAATCAATTTATTCTTTACAAGTTCTAAATTGTGTGTTCAAATTATAATGATGAAATGTAATCATTGATCAAATATTATATACACTTAATTAAAACTCTATCGTTGTTAATGTTACCAAAAAATTTTAATAGTTCAAATACTGTAGTACAAAGGATTATCAACATTGGAAAAACTTTGTTACTGGTCCTATAAGTTTTAAGGTAATCGAAAACACATGAATGTCAAAGGTTTGTAGTTAAATTAAAATTCATATTAAAAAGAAAATGTAAATTCATATTTGCTGGAGTATGTTTATAAAAGCACAATAACAAAAATATGTCAGCTTCCCGCAACCAATTTGGGTGGTTTTTTTCGGTGTTTTCCCGTTTTCAATGCAACGAAGTGGCTACGGTTCCGGCTAACCGTACTCCGTATTATTTTTTTTTGGGGGTCCGTCTATAGATGTGCACATGTGCGGCAGACGGACTGCATTTTATTGCAATTTTTTTTTGTTTTGTTTTCGGGGCTAGGGTTAGGATTAGGGTTAGGAATAGGGATAGGATTAGGGTTAGATGCAATATCTATAGAAGGACCCCGAAAAAATAATACGGAGTCCGTCTAGAGCGCATGCGCACATCTATTGCCGGGTCCCGGAAAAATAATAATAATACGGAGTAAGGTTAGCCTGAACCGTAGCCCCTACCTTAAAGTAATCAAAAAAACAACGCATACAGGTTAAAAAAAATGGAATTAATTTTGTTTCAATTTCCTTATCTGCTGGTTTCACGTAGGTCTCTTAATACCTCGTTTCTCAACCGGTGGTACGCGTAACCTGAGGGGGTACGCATAAAATTGTAGATTTATTAGCAAAGTTACGTTTAAGGGGTATCCGCGGACACACTTTCGCAATGTTTTGGGTACAGTTGATAAAAACAGTTGATAAAAACAGTTGAGAAAAACAGTTGAGAAAAACAGTTGATAAAAACAGTTGATAAAAACAGTTGATAAAAACAGTTGATAAAAACAGTTGAGAAAAACAGTTGAGAAAAACAGTTGAGAAAAACAGTTGAGAAAAACAGTTGAGAAAAACAGTTGAGAAAAACAGTTGAGAAAAACAGTTGAGAAAAACAGTTGAGAAAAACAATTGAGAAAAACAGTTGAGAAAAACAGTTGAGAACCGTCGTCTTAATACGTTTCGGTGGTTTTCGTTAAAATCAAATGACATTTTTTATTGTACTTTAACTTACCAATATGAGATAACAAATCCAAACACCTAACTTGCCTTTTTTTCATTCATTAAGTGCTGTCGCTTGACTGAAAATAATAGAAATTGACTAAAAAAAGGCACTAAAGAAATAGAGGCGTATAATTATTTTAGAACATATTTTTTAACCGAATCTTGTTAAACTATATTAATAAAACAAATTGATGTGTAATATTTCATAGAGGATTTATTAATATAAAAACTGTGGGGAAAGTACTTAAAAGAATCGCTCATATATTAATGTAACATAGATTTTGTTTTGAAAATCAATATCTTTAGTAAAGACTATAAAGGGTGTTATTGGGTATTCTGGTGAAAACGCTGTTTTGCTTTAAAATATATCGTAGCTATTTGTGTATTAAAATAATATCCTGATTGTTACTCTTTTTAACCTTATGTACGCCCAGCCCTGCACTAAAATATTTCATTCTGCAAATTTTATCCCACAGTTAATATTTACAAACAATTTCTGTAACAAGATGTATTGTTTTTACTTAGAGTAGTCAGCATTAATTCCCCTGAGGCAGTACTAAACGAAGTTCTATTGACCTATTATCTTATACACTAGTTTATATGTGAATATCGTTTGGGACGGTGCTAGGGTGAATTGCCCATGTGAGAGGTTGAGAATTTTCTTTTTCAGTTAGGTGACTGAATCTCCTATCTCGAGAATGCTTGGTCTTGTCGCCTCTAACAACGTCCGCCAATAGATACAGGTTTTAAACAATTCGTAGCACATGATCGTAACTCGTTTGGTTTGCAACCTTTTACGACAACACATTATTGTTTATTTGATTAGATGGAATTATTTTCTCTATAAAATTTCCAAAACCAACAGTTCTGTGTGGTGACAACTATAAATAGAACATGTCAAAATCAAACTACTATGCAATCTTCTATATCTGCATCACGTGACCCGTGACTTGACGATCACTGCACAACTTGTATAAAAAACTTATCAGAACATTGAATTTGAGTGCTAAATTTGACTTACCTAATTAACATTTTTTCTATTAACATAAGCAAATCAGTTCATGTGATAGATTGCATTTGAGAGATATTTCACTCTGTAATTGCGATTCAATTTTTTTTTCAAATTTGAAAAAAAAAAATTGTAAACAGACTCTCGTCCTTTACCTCTTCTACAGCTAAAGTAAATTCTGGCATACACGCATGTAAGATAAACAAATGGATATAGAAACAGATGGAGAGGGTAAGTAAATTTTAACAAATTTATTAGTTGAAAAAAAGTATTATTCTCAAGTAATTACAAATTGAAATTCAATGTACTCGAAACATTTTAGATTACAATGTCTCATAAAGATCTATAATTTTACTTATATCTTGTTCGAGCAAGAAATTCAGCAAAACTAAATCCAGCTTTTGTCAGATCTTTACAATATTTCTTTCAATTTGAAAAAAAGTTGTTAAGTATAATTGAGTCAAATTTGTACGTTGTATGATTTAAAAAAATAGAAATTAAATAAATAGAAAGACCTCAACACTTTATCTTACACGTTTGAAGAATTTAAATTGTCTTATTAAAAATCATTTCAAATAAAATACAAAGTTAATATTATGATTTGTTCAGTATCTTATTGCAGTCAACCACTTAACAGTCAGAATCCACGTTTTATGTCACCTGTTTGGGATCCGAAAAGTGGCAATTTAGAAAGAGACCAATCTCTAAAACAATTCAATAAAAATACTGCAAAGTAAGCATTTTTTTTTTTTTGCTTATTATTCTTTCTGGAGTGTTTCAATTAACTTATATTTATCAATTATTATGTCCTTTCTTCTAAACAAAACTCAAGCTTACAATCACATGTCATATTAAATAATTAAATAATGTTGGTAGTGTACCTAAAAAAACGAATTTAGTAGGGTGGAAGTGAAGTATCCACTAGCTCAGTAATAAGCTAGATCATGAATCATTATAGATCAATCAATTTAAAAATATATCAAATTCTAAATTCTGTCTTTTTACACTTATATATATATATTCTAAAAACATGCGAAGTCAGATATTTGTAGATTTTTCTTACATTATTTTTCCTAGGGGCGAAAAAATCAAAAGACATTTATTAAACTTTAGTAAAATGAAAAATAAAAAAGAATGACACTTAGGCCTATTTGAGTTTTAGTAATTGAACCGAATGTGACTACCGAATATGTTCATGCTAAAGTTTTAAAGTGAATCAGTAACAATGGAGGAAATGCTTCTTTTTTTATTATATTATTTGAAGTTTTAAAAGTTTGCCACCATTCTTAACATAAATTAAAGTTTATTAAATTAAGATTTTGTATTTAATGGCAGGACTTTGTTCTTTAACCTTCTGATAGTGACGTCACCGGCTTTGTGTAGGTAAATGTTCAAACCCAAAAAGTTTTTTTTTAAAGTTTGATAAACGTTTTCTTTTTTTACGAACCTTATTTGTTCTCGAAACCTCTGCTAATGGTGCATTTAACTTAAAAATAGATTTATGACGTTAGAAATCGGTGGTCTAAACTACGACAAACCAATGATAAGACGAGATTCTGTACATTTGTGTTATTCTACTTTCTATTGTATCATCTTTACTAAAACGTACACTAAATTATCTTCGTCACAAATGAATAGTAAAACTAACAAAAAAAAATACTAGTTTTACTCTCGAACAATGACTGAATTTGATAAACACAAAATGTAGTGATGTGTTTTGATTCACTCGATTAATTATTCCAACTATTTAATACAGAGAGGGACTAAGAGATGTATATGTATTACTTTCCTCATTCAATCTGTGACATTTTAATAGCTAGATATATATGTCAATTATTTTACGCTCTACTTACATCGAAATAGAAATGTTGGTCTAGATTTTAAATCAACTTACATTTCCTTTATCTTAGTACTTCTACCATTATCTTTCTTATTCCTTCATTGTCGATTTTCTTTCCACGATCAACACTTTCTCAACCTATTTTCCTAATTCTTAAGTCTCGATAATGCATAACCGACATCTTTGACAACCACTATCTTACGAATATATCATTGTATTGTTTGCTTTAGTTTTTACTTTGATCTCTCAAAAAAATTACATATATCTATAAAGAATCTATTTCATCTATAAACTGCTAATTGTAGCCATTTGTCCACAGACCTACACAGTCAGAGAAGAGTGAGTCTGAAACTAAACGTGAACTTTTTAAACAGTTGATTTGTCTCTCAAAAGATTCATCAGACGCAACCATCAAAGAATGTTTGGAAGCTATTTTTGACTCAGGTCGGGCAAAGAACAAATTCAGTGTTGAAGAACAGAAGTACATTGGAAACATTTTAAAAGACAAGCTTGAGAACATTTTTCTTTGTATGTTAAGATTTGGTTATGACTATAAATCCTCCCGAGTATTCAGGGTTTTAGTATTTCGTTCCGCTATACAGTTTATGTCTGACAGCTACAAACATTTTTCAACTAATGAAGGTAAAGAAGTTCTCCACACAGCTTTTACAAAAAATCAAAGTAAATGTGATGCAATAAAAGTTTTGGATAAACAAATAAATCACTGGAAAGAAAGCAGAAAATTTGGAGTAGATATCAATAATTGTTTTAGAAGTGAGTACCTGAGGCCTGAAGGAGTTCCAACTACTCATACTTGGTGGTACTAACATTATATATATATATATATATATATATATATATATATTTATATGTATGTATGTATGTATGTATGTATGTTTATACAGTGATTTTTTTCTGGCGGAACACTCCCTTTTTCAGAATACTGCACTATTGTCAGTGTTATTTCTTTAAGACACAACAGACGACGGACATAAGTAGGAATTGCAGTGCACTTTTTACAAAAATATAATGTTATTTTTATATTTATATTCTCCTGCAATTTATTGTTGCAATTTAAAGTCATCAGATTATTCAGTCATTATATTTGTGTACTCTTTGCTCGCACTCCTATAGTTTTCTGTTAAGTAATTGAACATTGACCATACAATGCGGCACATCTAGATCTGGAATATATCAGACACGTATATCTCTAAAAGTATTGAAAGTAGGTATAATAGTTAGATTATTACAGTTTAGGATTAATTTAGGTTAAAATACAATGACTATATGTAATTTATGATTGCATTTCTCAATCTAAAAGCATGGATAGGTTAAATCCATATAAAGAAAGTTTCCCTATAGATGATCAGGGTAAATGTGAAATTTATTTTGAAGGCCTCATTCATGATAAAGAACTCAGACTAAAAACAGACAATGAAACAGCTCATAATGATGCTGTGAGAGAGTTCAAACAAGACGCCAATGTAGAACCCGATGTACGGCAACAGATAACAGGTGTAAGACAATCTAGAAACAATCCTTTCTTTAAGCCATTCAAATTATCATTTCATGTTAACGATCAATTAAGAATTCATCCAAAAGCTTTTGTTCAACTAAAAAAAGACGAGAAAGATAAATTATTGGAAGTTACACGTCAACTTAATGATAAAACTCTGTCCCGATCAGATATTAACGTATTACCCAAAGACCACCCATTGAAAGTTATATTATGGAAATATAGATTACATTTTGATCATGAGTTTTCACATCGATTGATTTACATTGCTCGAAGACTTGATGTTGAAGATTTAGATGATTATAAGGTTAATGGCATTGCCATATTGAGAAATATTCCAACTTTTTCTTTAAACAAAATTTTCAACTTCTTATTTGAAACATGTACAACAGCCACCCAATTAAAAATTGCTACAGATTTTGCAGAATGTGTCGGAGCTAAAACCTTGTCTGAGTTTTGTGCTGCAGGTGAATATGTTATTATTTTATCTAAGGAGGAAAGAAATAAATTGATTAAAAGTGGTTGCGCAATAAGTGAAGACATAGAGAAAAATTTAACAAAGTTAATGAATGATAAATTAGAACAAAATAAAAACTCTTTCGATGGTCTAATTAAAATGTACGAAGATTTTGTTCAGAAAAAATACTCGGAGGCTGCGGCTGGAAAAAATCAGGAATATTCTGGATTGACATCCAAAGATGCTGCAGGCGTGAATCAAGATGGTTGGCAGATTGCAAAGAATAAATCACAAAAAAAGAAAGATAGCAAATTGGAAAAAAATCAGGAAGATGATTTTATGAAATTTAGCAGTTCTTGGTCGGCTGCTACTCATTATGTCAAACATGGGGAAAAAATGTGTAAAATATTTAATGTGACCCAGATATCTATAGAAAGTTATATACAGATAGCTAATGAAATGACCAAAGAATCGAAAGCTGATGACTTCTGGTCTCAAGATGGAAACATGCTTTTTAGATACTATAAAAAGAAAATAACCAAGGAATGTAAGACTAAAGAAAAGAAGATAGAGCACACGTGTAAACTGATTTTGTCTTGTTTTTCTCCTTGGGAACAATTTAACATTGTAACATTTTGCCAAAAACAAAAAAAAGTGAAAAATAAATTTGCATGGCTCTACAAATAGTATATATAGGGGATGGATGGTCGTTCGGTAAAGCGCTCGACTGTCTACCTGAAGGTACCTGGTTCGATCTCCAGTGAGGACCAATTTATTTTTCATGTCATGGCTTAAGTCCCCGCTGTTTTCCGTGGTGCCTCCATGGCCATTGCACTACCGGTTAAGGTGGGGATGAAAGAAGGACACCATAAAAAAACCGTCCCATTAGTGGTATTTAGGATTTAAAAGACTTCCTCTGATCCTTACAGGGACTTCACACAGACACATGCGAATAGTATATAAAAAACGATACCAACTCTTAATATGTCAAATACATGTAAACAAAAAAATAATTTTTATGAGAGACTTATATCTTGGTTCAAAATTAATTAAATTTCTCAATATTCTTATGCTCTATATTTTATAATATATTTAATTTATTTTGTGTTGAATTACACATTAAGCAATCTCCATGCAAATATTCAATAAGAATGTATTGTTAATGTTCGTCAAGTTTAATACATTTCAGTTCACTTTATTTTTTAAAGCATAATTTTGTACATAATTTACTAAAAGTACATTAATTGTTTTCCGTATAATAACCATAATGCTCCACATTTTACCATAATGCCCCACATTTTACCATAATGCTCCACATTTTAACATAATGCTCAACATTTTACCATAATGCTCAACATTTTGAAGTCGTTTTTATTGATTCTTATTTGTGTCCCATATATTGCATTATTTTTTTTTTCAAAACTGAGATTATAAAATTATTTTCACATCATTGATTAATAATTGTCTTTACTCTTTGTTTTTTATCACATTTTGTGAATTAATTTAATAATTAAGACAATATAATGATAATATAAATTTATTATATCATATATATTATATTAAATTCGTTACATCGCAATAAAAACTCCAGCAAAACGATAATAAAATGTATTCAAAAGATTTGTTTGTTATTCATTTACATAAGATGTATCGAACTTCAATGTATTTATTCACAATTTACTTGGCGAGCACGTAAATTTGTATTTTATTTTATTCCATATTAAAAGTTCTACGGTAAATAAAAAAATGATACATCAAAAATGTGCCTTTTGTTCAGAATTAAGCGACTGTAAGATGTCCGATATCTTTATCATCCTCTATACCAGTGCTAGGCAACTAGTGTGATAGGTGTGATGCTTCTAACGTGGAACCATTAAATCATTTGTAAAATGTATAAAATTTACCTGACAAAGTTTTTATGTCGAATCCATCGTTTTCAGCTATATTACAGCACTGAAATAAAACCCAATAAGTGAGTATCGAAATGCGATAAAGAGATAACATACTTTTTAGATTTGTATGGTGTGGTAAAGAAGATGATCACAAAGCGTACTGGAATATTTCCAAGTTACTTAGCCCACATTATTTTCGCATCTGTGATCCTGATTGTTTCATTTCAATTGATCATTAATGAATTTAAATATTTTAAAGTGTTTTTTTCCTTGGTATTTTAAACGCAGATTTGTTATGAACGTTTTCTTTTTAAAAAATTTTGTTTTTAGTAAGACATGTTCCAAAAAATGACATTGTCCGCCACTCTTTCCACACACACACACACCTTTTTAAATGGTGCAGACCGCTCAACTGTCGACCGGAAGTGTCATGGGTTCAAACCTAAGTGTGCTAAACCACACAATCGCTTGATATGCCTAGGCTTCAGAAATATATGAATCATACACTTCAGCTGCCCCGATGAGCCCTCATGGATTGTAGAGAGCTTGCCTTTTTTAACCATACATATACATTACATTTATTCGCTACATAGAAACTATTTTTAACATTGGGCCAATACAGTTACACCAGACAGGATATTAATCATAATTCGTGTGACCACCACAAGTTTTACAGGTTTATGTACATTACATACTTACCCACATAAAGAATCGAAAGCGTTTTTTTCTCACGTTGATTGCGCTCTTCTTCTGAATATTCCTTAATACCATATTCCCTTCCATATTAGATCGGTGTTGTACCTAACGGCATAATCTCTTGCTGTGTTTACTGAAGTAATGACGATAGCTATGTACAAGATTATGCTGACCTGACTCGAACATTTTCATCCAGAATACATACATTTTAATTCGATTGAACCTCGACAAGTTATTCATAAAAGCTTTAAAAATTTCATAAAACAACATGACAATGCCCAGTCATGTTAGATCGGGTGAGGTTGAAGCAAAATAAATGATAGATGATAGATATTTAGATAGATGGATGGATGGATAGATAGATAGATATAAATAGATAGATAGAGAGATAGATAGATAAATAGATGAATATATGAATAGATGGATGGATGGATGAATGGATAGGTAGGTAGGTAGATAGATAGATAGATAGATAGATAGATAGATAGATAGATAGATAGATAGATAGATAGATAGATAGATTAGATAGATAGATAGATAGATAGTTACATAGATAGATAGATGGATAAATGGATGGATAGATGGATAGATGGATGGATGGATGAATGGATAGGTAGGTAGATAGATAGATAGATAGATAGATAGATAGATTAGACAGATAGATAGACCGATAGATAGATAGATAGATAGATAGATAGATAGAAAGATAGATGATACATAGATGATATATAGATAGATTAGATAGATAGATCTATAGATAGATAGATTAGATAGATAGATAGATAGATAGATAGATAGATAGATGATATATAGATGATATATAGATGATATATAGATCGATAGCTCTATAGATAGATAGATAGATAGATAGATAGATAGATAGATAGATAGATAGATAGATAGATAGAAAGATAGATAGATAGATAGATAGATAGATAGATAGATAGATAGATAGATAGATAGATAGATAGATAGATAGATAGATAGATAGATAGATAGATAGATAGATAGATAGATATTCAAAAAAAATTGTTTTCTTTTTAATGTCCACAACAATAAACAAATAGAGTCATATAGTTACATTGACCTATTTTCTATAAACTCAAAGTTGAACTTTGTAATTTTACTGCAGGAAGCAGCTAGTTTGTAAAAGAAAACTTCTTACAAAATAGTTAAAGTATGTTACTTTTATTGCCTGAAAAAAAAAAAAACTTTTCTTACATAGATAGCATCGACAGTCAATATATAGTCTCGGTACTCATTGAATAAGGACAAACATTCCAATGTTCTCAACAAGAAAGACTTAATAAAAGTTTTCCAGGAATTGTTTAAACTTGTAAATCGATCCGAAAAGTTTTAATGTTCTAAGCAGTTGGCCGCAAGGGAATTTGGCATTCTCTTGTCAATAAGGGGAATAATTTTATTTTTTTTAAATCCTGACCTGGTCTAATATGGATGTATGCCCCTTAGGTCGTAATAAATTCTTTCTTTGGAAATTATCAAGATTAACGTTCTTGCCGGCCACTATTTTTGTCAAAAGTTTGATAATGTCAAAATCATTCTCTTTTAGTCTCTTTTTTCTCTCTTATTTCTAACATTTGTATCATTTGTTTCGTCTTATTTTAAGGTTTTTTTTAGACGGGGGCGAGTAGAGGGAAAATGTAATTTTGCTAAACAATCACACAGATCTTTTTTAACTGCCACAAATAGATCTGCAGCATTTACACCAAGGTAATGTAAACTAACAGCTGGTCAATGAATGCCACTGTCTATAGACCGATGCAATGCTATAATTATCACAGACCAAGTGACAGAAAAATAAATCAATCTGTAACTTTCTAATACGGCTAAGAGTGAGGATAAACCAAACTAATTTATATTGGCAGATGATCGTTCAATGTAGACTTTCTACTGTCAACATGAAGCTTCGATCATGCATGAGATTAAAGTGTTTTTTTCAGATCCTGATTAAAGTTCCCAAGTTCAACCAACAGTACCACTTTTATAAAATATGTATGTTTTAAGTAATTTGTTAACTACAGTGTAAATAGGAGTGAACAGTATTACTGTTACTGAGACAACACTCATGTGTAGCATTGGTGTGAGCAGTATTACTGTTACTGAGACAACACTCATGTGTAGCATTGGTGTGAGCAGTATTACTGTTACTGAGACAACACTCATGTGTAGCATTGGTGTGAGCAGTATTACTGTTACTGAGACAACACTCATGTGTAGCATTGGTGTGAGCAGTATTACTGTTACTGAGACAACACTCATGTGTAGCATTGGTGTGAGCAGTAATACTGTTACTGAGACAACACTCATGTGTAGCATTGGTGTGAGCAGTATTACTGTTACTGAGACAACACTCATGTGTAGCATTGGTGTGAGCAGTATTACTGTTACTGAGACAACACTCATGTGTAGCATTGGTGTGAGCAGTATTACTGTTACTGAGACAACACTCATGTGTAGCATTGGTGTGAGCAGTATTACTGTTACTGAGACAACACTCATGTGTAGCATTGGTGTGAGCAGTATTACTGTTACTGAGACAACACTCATGTGTAGCATTGGTGTGAGCAGTATTACTGTTACTGAGACAACACTCATGTGTAGCATTGGTGTGAGCAATATTACTGTTTCCTAACAGAATCAACCGAACAAGATGTTACCACAACTATTTATTTACATCAATGTACAATTTCACATGAGACATCTCAATAAGTCCACACTTGAAAAATCACTTTGACTCTACTCTGACCAACTAACGATTGATGTGAGTGTGGGCTCTAATCGTCTCTATTCTCTACATAACCCAAACATTGACTGTCTTTCAACTAATTCTACGTCACTTACGCTATTCTTGAACTCGTCTCTATTGTCATATCTTCATTGTATACACACTGTATTCTCGTCCAGTCCAGCAGTATGTATACTACCTACATTTTTGCCCTCATCACCTAACAGTCTACTCCACAATGACCTTCTGTTATATTTTCATTAGAGAGCGTAATCTGATTGTCATTATTTGCTACCTATAGGCTGCCTGAGTATTTACACAGTTCCTTGTCGACAGTAGTCTATTTTCTATTTTCTAGAGTCGTCCAGCCAAGTGTGGATTAACTTGTCTGTTGTCTGCCCCCATCCATTACCAATGTTTATCTACATCCACAGGTGTTCGATAGCAGTTTACAACCAGGTGATGACAAATAAAACCATTGTTTATATGTTGAATAATTCGGATAAGAAATAAAAAGAGATCCTTCACAACAGCCTTTGATTGCATTTTCCAGTTACTATTACACAGCTACTATTAAGTGGCGACCTGTTATTGAGGACATGATTTCAGACCTTTTTTCCCCCTTAATAAAAAAAAAGCTAAAAATCAGTACTGTTAAGACCGACCCTGCAAAGAGTGTAATGTACTTCTACTTTAACATTTGAATGTTTAGTGTCAAGTAAACTTTTATAGAATTTTTTTCAAAGACTTGAATATTCTAGTCTGTCTAAGGGACATTTCTTCAAGAGAATATGATTAAGTCAAAGAAATGTAGCAATAAAATTATTATGAAATGTCTGAAAAATATAATAAAGCCAGATTAACACATCTCTTACAATAAAAGTTAAAAAAACAACATATAAAGCTGTTTATTTACTTTATTACCATTGTCTGTTTTCTTATTTTATAAAAATATGACATGCAAATAACTGTATCGTTGTGATGAAAATTCAGGAAGCTCTTATAACTGGACTACAATCAAACTAGTACGTGATTTTATTTTAACTTTCAAGTACAACAATTTCGTTATGATATCTATATACATAAAGACATGCAAGGGGTAGTGCTGTCTTGGGAGATTTTGGGAAGTATTTATATTCATCTCCAAATTACAAAAAAGTGCACGATTTATGTCACTCTTAGTTTATAAACAAAGAATATTCTAGTATCTGAAATATAGTCTTTATATTTTCCTCCACTGAGCTGTTGAGTTGAGTCTTTCAAACTCTAACATAAAAGGTTTTCTATTGTTGTTTTATTGTAATTAGAACCATTACATAAGTATAGATTTGTAAACGTTTTACAGCTGCTTCTAAGTGATAAGGAATTTCAACTTGCAATTATCTTAAGGATATTGTTAGACGTAAATGAGTGTGACTATATTAAATTAAAGTCACTTTCAAAGTTCTCAGTAGCTTGAGTCTATATGTGATTTAATTGCTGATCTATCATCTAAACATCAAATTTCCTCGCTAAATAAATAAAACTTTGTTTTCATATTGTTCATTATTTAGTCTGAGTCATTATGTCCAGTCCAGCCAAAACTGGGAAAAGGAGCACCCAGGAGAAAATGGAATCTTCTAATCCGAAAGAAGGGTAATGTAATAGTTTTAAAAATATAATATGAAACATTCCAGAAAATATTTGCTCTGCTTTATACGTTAAATATTATTATAATCATCAATATTTTCACAAAGCTATCTATCAATGGCTATTTAGACAGACATCACAAACGTGTCTTTTAATTGATATATATTCCAATTTTTCATACTATAAAATAAGTAGTTAATATTTGTACTTTTATATTCTACTGTCAGACACATTTACTTATACTGTTAGACACATTGACTTGTACTGTCAGACACATTTAGTTATTCTTTGTTGAGATTTGTTGTATAGTCAGGCCCGTAGCCAGGAATATTGGATTTGGGGGGCAGAAGACATTTTCGGGGGGGCGAAGACATTTTTTCGGGGGGTGTGGGGGGGGGGGTGCCGAAGAAATGATCGTGGCGGATCTAGACAACTTTGACGGGGGGCAAAACTGTTTTCATTGTTGAAAATTGATCTTAGAACAAAAAATATTTCGATAATTTAATGATGTATTACCTAAACTTGCGATAACGGGGGGGGGGGGCATGGGCCCCCGAAATCCGCGCCGAAAGCTTGCGAACGGAGAGGAGGGGTTTGGGGAGGGGATCTCAGTGAGTCCCCTCCCCAAGAAATTTTTTACAGTGCCCTATCTGGAATGGTGCATTTTAGTACCGATTGTTTAGCTATTAATTAGAAATATATAATTTTAACTATGTTTCAATAATGCATGGCATGTTGCAGTTTTGTTAAAAAAAATGTAAATAGTAAAGAGTTTTAATGATAAAAATGTATTGAAGATGAGCAATTTCTGATTCCTGTTATAAATATATTGACCAATAGTTGTGCTACACAATTGTTACATAATAGATACCTGATTTATATTATTATACTGTTTGTTTAACGTACAACCCGGGAAGAACGACAAAGATGCACGAATATAGCTTAGCTATTTGTGTGATATTTCATAGAAAATATTGAAAACAAAGAACAGATCTATCATCAAAAACAGTCGCAATTATTCAATTTAAAATAAAATTAATTCTGCTAAAAAGTAAATTTGCAAATTAAATAACATCACTCAGAAATCACGGAGTTTGTACTTTATTATTTTATTATACATATGTATAAAAATGAAGTCAGAAGTCAATGTTATTTTATTAACTTATTTAAGTTGCTAGTTGTCCTCAGAAGATATCAATATATAAAACAATTACAAGGTTGCGAACAGGCCCATCGGGCCCCTGGTCTGATATTAATATTTTAAAAAGTTGATTGGCCAGCTCAGTCCGGGTCCCTAAAACTCGCCGGGCCCCTGGGCATTGGCCCCCCCCTGCCCTCCCCCCACTCGTCGGCACTTGTTGCAAACTTATATACGTTTCAAATTTGCAAATTTCGTGGTTTAGCCAACCCCGTAGCTAAGGGGGGCACTGGGGGGGCCGTGCCCCCCCCACTTAAAAAAGAAGAAAAAGAGGAAAAAATAAAGAAAAAGTAAAGGTGCCCCCTTGCTGGTTATTAGTGCCTCCCTGCTTACTTTGACCTGGCTACAGGCCTGGGTTTAGCACTGAATTTACCTAAAAATGCTTCAGCATTCAGATTGTCTGTTAAATCTTTTTCAAATGCAAGCAGGAAAAGATTGCTTAGACGCTTTTGTAACATTGATCTGCGATATGGGGTGAGCATTCGTGTGAGGGTTGAGAAACTGCACTCACGCACGGCTGTTGAAGCACCAAATGCCAATGCTGCCCAAAATACCCAGAAGTGAACTTCAATAAGATTTAATCTTTTATGCCCAAAAATTAGATAAGCTTTATATGTAAGTATATATAAATAGCCTGAATGATTGCCAAATTATAAACTTTTAAGTTTTTATTTGTATTGATTTATTAAACAAAATGATTGATGTTTTATAGCCGTCATTATTAAAATTTTGTCAAAAAACTCAAATTATGCACGGGGGGGCTCAGGTCATGCACGGGGGGGCTCAGCCTCCCCCTAGCCCCCCTCTGGCTACGGGCCTGTGTATAGTATCTATCCTGTATTGTATCTATCATGTATTGTATCTAGCATGTATTGTATCTATCATGTATTGTATCTGTCATGTATTGTATCTATCCTGTATTGTATCTATCATGTATTGTATCTAGCATGTATTGTATCTATCATATATTGTATCTATCATGTATTGTATCTATCCTGTATTGTATCTATCATGTATTGTATTTAGCATGTATTGTATCTATCATGTATTGTATCTGTCATGTATTGTATTTATCATGTATTGTATCTGTCATGTATTGTATCTATCATGTATTGTATCTATTACGTATGGTATCCATCATGTATTGTATCTATCATTATTGTATCTATAATGTAAAGTATCTATCATGTATTGTATCTTTCATGTATGGTATCTATCATTTATTGTGTCTATCATGTATTGTATCTATTAAGTATTGTATATATCATGCATTGCATCTATCATGTATTGTATCTATCGTGTATTGTACACAACATGTATTAACATTAAGTCGTTCTATTCATCAAGACTTAATCTAGAACTGAAATTTGATACAATTGCAACTTGCAGGCATGCGTACGAATATGAAATGTTCTTTCTATTGTTAGCGCTGTTTAATTGCTTGTTTCACTTTATATTTAGATTTTCTCTATTTTCTTGTAACATATTATATTTAGATGTTCTCTATTTTCAATTTGCAGATGCTCCGACCCACAATCAGTTGGTGCTGAAAGTGACACTGTCGTAACCTTTGTTGATCTTAAAAAACACATTGAGAAATTTAAAAGTGATCCTTGCGACACGAACTGTGACGAGGTTTCTATTTATAGATTCATTAAAGCGAAAGGGGAACTTAAGGAAAATGAAGGAAAGGAACTGGGGCGACTCTTAAAGGAAACAGCTGAGCAGACGTTCAACTATCTGGCAAACTTCTTGTATGACTTTAGTCCTGCCCACTTGCCAGATCTGTTGATATTTCGGTCAACTGTCCAGTTTCTAGTGGACGAGTTCAAGTCTCTACCATCTGATGCCAAAGGCAAAGTGGACAACTAACAGCGGTGTCGGAACTGATACTGAAGTTAATTCCGTCAAAGATCTAGAGAGACCAGACGGGGTACCTGCTACTCACACCTGGTGTAAATCTAATTAAACGGCTTTTGTTGAAACCATAAGTTGCCAAAAGCTTGAATCATAATAAAGTAATTATTAAGAAATGATATTAAACGAAAGCTCTATTTGAAAATAATTTGCTCTAATATTTATCGAGTTTTTTTTTTAATAGTTTATAATTATGATAAAAAAATTAATGAAATGTAAAATAAATGTCAAAGAAATAAAAAAGCACTATAAACTAAAAAAACAAAAAAAATATGTCATTGATTACATTCCAACTATAATAAGAAAACAACTCCTTGTAGTGTAAGAGAATTAACAACTGAACTTTAATACATGATATTTACAAATGAGAATCCAATTGAATAATGTATAAACACTTGAGGAGATGAGCCAATCAATCACAAACTTATTAGAATATGTACGAATACATTACTCCACATGTATCTACTCTGTATAACTTATAACTCACTACTCGACTTTCTAACAAACATTACTCTTCACTGCACTGTTACTGGTCATCGCACTCAACTGGTCTCTGCCCTTTACTGACAGTTATCTCTTCTCCTTCTTATAGGTAGTTAACCCACGCATATTACGTCATTCTTTCCCGCCAAGACCACCGAGTTCAATGCGTGGGCAGATCTCGCTCCAGACCGAAGATAAAGGTTATTGCGTGGGTGATTTGCGCCAAACCCAAGATGGTTATTGCGTGGGTGAATGACACTATTTCATCATTCATATTCAAACATGCTTGACCTTACTAAAACCAGGTCACAAGCACTTAACATACCAAATAAGGAAATAACACAATAATAAACCAATGCGTATTCATAAGGGATAGAACAACGACACAAATATTAAAAAGAAAGTATGACTAATAAATAGATGCTGCCAGACGGTGACTGTGACACTGTAATATAATTTACGTGCTTTGGATCATTGATCTAACTTCCGGCAGGTCCAGTCACCTACCTATATGTCTCGCATGGACTCTGCACTATCACCTATAGAGAGGAAGATAGTAGGGCCGAAAGCGTAGGAAGGGTACTTCAAAGGGCGCCAAATTAAGAAAGGGCGCCAAAAAAGAGTTATTAAATGTTATTGCACTTTTCAGATTGGGAGGGAGGCGCCAAAAATGTATCTTACACAGGGCGCAATAATACCTAGCTACGGCTCTGAGAATGGCACTACAAAACCACCCCAATGGTGGTATATAGCAGGGACGTCAAACAACCTGAGTATAGACTGGTTCAATTTGTGTTGTATTGAGAGCTGCACTTGACAAATAAGTTAGGTCATCTAATGTAATCTATAACAAAACATTTCAATTAAGTATCGCCATGCACTTAAAATCCACAACGGTCATTTAAAAAGTTTAACGTCAAGATCAGTGCTTGTGTTAAAGTTTATGAAATAGTTTACAATAAAAAAAACAATATATATATTAACCATGAAAGTAAAATTGCTTGCAACAGTAAGACAATATATAGCGGTGACTAATTCACTACTACTTACAAAGAACATAAAGTCTCAATGTCTACCTATTAGATAGGGAAGTGAGAACTTAAAATCTCCACCACACATTCCAGTACCGTTCATATGATTTTCAAGCCCCAGGTAAATGTACAAGGGGTCCCTTTTATACATTATTACATACGTTTATTCCTCCGTAACCTGGGCCCTGAATAAGTGTAAGATTGTGGGACTTTAATCAAATTTATTTTTAAGACTTCGAGGAAAAACACATACTCACTTCCTGCTATTAAAACTAAGGCATGAATAATCTACGAAGCTAAAGCGCTCGTCCACAGAATAGCTTACAATTTAGTAACTAAACCAGTGTTTTAAAAGAAAATGAGTACATTAATAAAAGTTAAGCGCTCGGCCATAGAACAGCTGACAATATAGAAAGTAAACCAGTGTTTAAAAAAAAACAACATAGAAATAAAATCAATCACAGAAAAGACAAAATAAACGCAAGAAAATACAAACCATTTTATGCAACTAGAACCCAGTTGGATATGCCTGGGTTAGAAGATCAAAGATTTAATTATTTCATCCTTACAGGGACATTTACTAAAGATTAGTAGATAGACAATCAAATATATATATTAGGGTGATAACAAAAAAAATCTTTTTATGAAACCTCTTGCAATCGAGGAACTTTTATATGTAATTTAAGAATATCAATTGCATTTTTGATTTTTTCAAAAAAAAAAGTTCCCCCACCTCCCCCTTTTTCGGAATAAAAAAGTGAAAAAATATTTTTTTTTTCAAAAAAAAAGGACAAGTTTTTTTTTAGCTTAATTCAAAAGAGTAATAATAATAACTAATCAACTTCTATTAACAAATAAGATACAGATCAATAAGTAATATGTACAAAATGTACGAGAAATGTTTAAAACATTTTTTTCTTATGAACTTCAGATTCAAAAATTAAAATTTTCTCGATTTTGCATGAAGTTCATCAGTTTCACAGCACGTTCAACAGTTTGGTTAGATCTGGGAATGTCAATTAATGACTTCTCGACTGACCAATGGGTCTTTAATCACTTAATTGCCTTCTTGTATTTTATCCCGATGATTGAGGTAAACAGTTCATTGAAGGACGCTTCTTTGTAGTGTTGCAAATGGAATCAAGCATTTGCCAATTCATAGCAAGAATCATATTCATCAATTAGCTGATGTAGTTCCTTGTGAATGGCCGCGGCAATACCACTCTCACATTCTCAAAAGAATACCGAGTTTGATTTCGGTTGTCATATTTTTCAGCAGAACTACTTGATACTCTTCCACTTGAACTCTTTTACCATCAAACTGAAGACAATCTTTGCTTTGAAGTTTTTGAAAAATTTTGGTTTTCATTTTCCGTCCTTCAGAGATTACTCGTTTCCAAACACCCGCCTGACTTGGAACCGGCACATCATGACCCTGTTCAGCAATGGTTGCAAGAACGTCATGTGCTTTATGTGTAGAAATGTTGTTTTTCAGTATTAGCAAACCCACTGTTGTAGTGCTTGCTCTTTGGTATTTCGGTTTGCATCCAGGAGAAGATGACGTGGAAGAATAGGTTAGCGACTTGGGTGAAAAAGCAGAAGTTTCAGAATCCGAAGATTCTGAGACAGTTGTATGTGTTTGTGTAGGTTGGGAGACAGTTGTATGTGTTTGTGTAGGTTGTGAGACAGTTGTATGTGTTTGTGTAGGTTGCGATTGAGAAGAATGGCTTGAGATTGAGTTTTGGATAGTCGGATTCGTTTTCTTGGGTGAATTGATTCTAAAGGGGCTTGTTTGACCATTGAATAACCAATCTTTCCTCCACTCTTAACTTGCCTCTGGTAGAGCTCTTTATCCTCCTTGCTTTTCTATTCTCCATTAACGTTGGTGACATCAAATAACTGAGAAAGTGTTGTAGTAAATTTATCAGACGGTTTCTTTTTGTTTTGTCATATAAATCAAACAGACAACTGAGTTTCTTTCTGATTAGTGCGCTGGATAACAGTGGAAAGTCTAGAATTTCCCTTCAGATCAATTCTATATCCGTAATCATAATTTTGATTCGATCCAGTCGCCGTTTCTGGCTATTGAACAGAACAGTGAAATTTCCAAGAATTTGACGGTTTGTGGGCATCCGTGTGAGACTGATTAGCTCTTCAACAGATGGAATTCTCGGATCCCTATTCTGTTTAGAAGATGAGGGTAAATGCCCTGTTTATAAACAAATGGAATTAACTGACTGGAATGTGCTTAAAAGCAGTCTAGTAAGTCATGTAAAAATTCAGTGTTGAATTGAAACCGAGCGTCAAACTGCGCGATATGTGAAAACAAAAATGAAAAGGTGGGGGAACTTTTTTCAATTTAAAAAAAAAAAAATTAATGTTGCTACTGTCATCTACATATAATTGTTCCTCGAATGTGAGGAATTACGAAACATAATGAAAATAGTTATCACCCTAATATATATAGATAGAAATATAGATAGAAAAACAGACAGATAGTTAGATACATAAATAGATAGATAGATAAATAGATAGATACATATATACATACATACATTATTACATACATACATACATACATACATACATACATACATACATACATACGTACATACATACATACGTACATACATAAATACATACGTACATACATACATACGTACATACATACATACATACATACATACATACATACATACATACATACATACATACATACATACATACATACGTACATACATAAATAAATAATTCTGTTTTTTTTTTCTTAAAATATAGTAGGCATAAATTATTTTCTTATTGGGTATAAAGTCATAAAACCATATGGGAATTCTGACTTTGTTAATTATATTTCTAATAACATCAAATTGGAACTTTTCAAATATTTAATTATCTTTTTTACCTGGTGAGCTGATGGATGAATACGTATCAAAGGGAATGAAATCAAATCGTTCCGCGTTGAGAAGCCGTTGTCAGTTTTTTCCCTTAGATTGAACATGACCTACTGAATCAGCCATTACTGTCCCTTACATTTACAACAATCTTTAAATAGATTAAACAATTAAAACATTAAAACAACTTAATGATAAATAATATGTCAGAAGAAAAAAAAATGTATTTCTATTTTAGTATTTCTTTTTTTAAAAGGAATAAATGTCGAGATGCTATATTATAATTAACATCACTCTCACCCTTTATCTCTCTCTCTCTCTCTCTCTCTCTCTCTCTCTCTCTCTCTCTCTCTCTCTCTCTCTCTCTCTCTCTTTCTCTCACTCTCTCTCTCTCTCTCTCTCTCACTCTCTCTCTCACTCTCTCTCTCTCTCTCTCTCTCTCTGTGTGTGTGTCTGTGTGTATATATATATACATATGTCTGTTCGAATGTCTTTCTGATTGTCTTTCGACCATTGGTATTATCAACACATTTTTTACATTTATTATTTGAACTATTATGGTCATTTTTGAATGATTATGGTCATTTGGCAAATGTTTATTTGGTCATGGCATCAATTTTTTATAAAAAAAAATAATAAAAGTAATTTTGAAAGAATTGTTTCCTAATATGCAATACGTTCAAATAATAAATATACATTTACTTCTCATGTATAATCGCTACATGCTGAAATCTGCCAAACTATAATTTAAATAATTAAAGGAATACAGTGCCTTACTTCTTATAACTGTAATTTATATCTGGTTTTAACTTTTTCATTGAACATTAATAGCTGACAGCTGCAAGAAATAATAATAACAGAAGAGAAATCAAATGGTACCCAAGGAAAATTATATTAATACCAAAGAAGTACATAATATTTTAGAAAGCAAATTCATTCATGAATCAAAGGGTTATTGATTCTGATAATATTCATACTTGTCTAGAACAAATTGTATTTATATGTCGTAAACAAAGTGAGTAAGAATGAACTTTTGAATATAAGAAAAGTATGAAAATTAATAAGTACCTGACTCAGTGATTTTATATGTAAATATAACATTTGATAGAAACATTTCATACATAAATAGAAATAAATAATTTATAACATTTGATAGAAACATCTCATACATAAAAATAAATAAATAATTAATTCAACTATGAAGACACAGTAAATTATAGCAACAATTTCGATATAACATAAGATAATACAAAAGGAATCAAAAGGTCATGCAAAGTAGTCCCAAAAT
Source organism: Bulinus truncatus (assembly GCA_021962125.1). NCBI lineage: Eukaryota > Metazoa > Mollusca > Gastropoda > Planorbidae > Bulinus > Bulinus truncatus. Next base: position 2,837,767 of record JAGDYQ010000060.1, on the reverse strand, counting down.
TTCATAAAACCTATGTATGACATACATCCTTAGCAGTGGCTGGATGTATAGAGAGCTTGACTGTCAACTTGTGAGTCCCGGTTTCAATCATTGGTGAGACTCAATGGAATTTTTTGCAGATGAAATGCGGTAATTACACCCAGTATTAAATGGGTAAATGTTATTTGTTAGGGGAGAAAATACGTCAGTGTGTTGTGCTAACCAAGGGTGGGGAGCCGGTGTTGGTACTTTGTTCTTCTGACTTCAGTGAAATGGTCTGTTCCGTACCCTCACCACACATTCTTTTGGAGATACTAAAAAAAAACTAATTGCGGGTTACGTTACCTATAGCTCATAGCGACATGTGAAAAATACAGTTAGTTAATTAATTCTTTACATATTTGTAATCCTCTTAAATTTAAAATAACGGCTAACAATATTTTAGGTTTGCATGTACATTAAAATCCTTTTAATGATAGCTCACTTACTGCAATTTTTTTTTTACAGCTATAAACAACTGATTGGGAAATCCCAATAGTATCTAGTATTGATACTGTAATAAAAACAAATATGATCACAAGTGAAACTGTATGCGTTACTTCTGCTGACGTCAACACATTTAGTCAAGCCCTTAAAAAACTACAAAAGCTGATTAAATGTGAAGATTTAGCATAGCATTTTAACAAGTTTAGACATTTTCATTGATTTTTAAAAATTGATCACAATTAAAATACTGTTAAAACTCTACTTCACCCCCCCCCCTCCGGGTCCATCCAAAACCCCGAGATGAATAATGAGATCGCGACTGTTGTACACATTTTTCATTTGCACACTCACGCAATGACCTACACATTCAGTTTTGTTTTGGAAATAGCTGACTCTATTAGCTCGGGTGGTCTTCCTATAAAAGGGACCGTGCTGTGAGTCGAAAAATACTCAGAGACAGGGGCTAGTAACAGACCGATCACAAAGTCGAGTACCAGAGACGGAAAAACGCACATCTATAAAAGACACAGTGAGCAGATGAGGGCAAGAACAGTTTGGAGTTGGTCGGTGGAGAACAATAATGCCACTTCGCGATAAATCGTTTAACTCAGTGGTTCCCAAAAGTGGTCCCTACGGACCCCCATGGGACTCCGGTATCTTTCAGGGGGTCCGTGGAAGATTAAAATTCATTTGAGGGTCCCTTAACAACTTAAGGTTTAATATAAAATTATTTTATCAGCTGTAATGAGGTTACACGTACCGTGTTGAAGCGTAATGCACGAAACAAGTTCAGCTTTCGACATTGTAAAAAGAATTCCACTGTGTACTAAGTAATACAGTACAAAGAAGGATTGACGAAATGGTTCAGTCCATAGAAATTTTTTTATTGACCAGGAAACGAAGTTTTACTTTTTGCTGATGTAGGATTTGTAAAAGAAGATTTTTTTTTCAAGAATTGTTAATTGATTAATGTTTGGAAACTCATGCAAAAGACGAAACGTTATTTACTGAATTAAAAAGATTTTTCACTGTAGAATCTATACCCTTTACTAATACCATTTCTGTTGCTACTTATGGTGCTTCGGCCATGGTAGGAAGATACCGAGGCTTTCTGCATACAAAACAAGCACGCTGTACCGAATGTGTTTTCAGTGCATTGTGTCATTCATCGCAAAATATCTTATTAAACGTTTGCATGGATCACTGGATTAAGTCATTAAAGCAGTTGATAAAATCAAAAGGAATGTCTTAAATGAGACATTATTTGCTCAACTTTGTTTGAAAAATGACAAAGACTATCATTGTTTACTACTTCACACAGAAGTACGTTGGTTATCTAAAGGTGCATGTTTACATCGATTTTATGAGCTCTTTGACTCGGTGTTGGAATTCCTGGAAAGTAAAGACACAAATTTGGACGCGATTAAATGAATACAAAAGTGGCATAGCCCATATTACTCACATATTTGACAAATTTACAAAACTAATTTGAAAATATTATGCGACCAATTAAATTTAAGCAAAACTAAAGCATGTGTTGCAAAAATTTTCTGTACAAACAAAACTTGGTAAGAGTAGTAGGTTCTCAGTTTCCAAATCTTTAGAAATCGCAAAAAAAGAGATAAAGATTTTCTTGCTTACTGTCAATAATTATCGGCTTTTCGTGCAGACCTGGACCAAAGATTTGAAGATATTTTTCAATTGGATATTTCCGACTGGGTGTAGAAACCTGAAACGAAGATTTGAAGAATATTCCCAACTCTGAGTTAAACCCTCTAGCGGGTGGACAAACTCAAATCTCAAACACATATAAATCCGTAGAAATACAGGAGCAGCTTATTGAAATATCACAAATGAAGAACTTTAACCAATGTTTGAGCAAGGATACTACTAGGGAGCGACCGATATGCCTTTTTACCGATAGTCTGATACCGATATTTTTCCCCAGCGTTTTTACCGAAACCGATACCGATATTTTGCTATTAATGAAAGGGTGTCTTGCAGATGAAGAAGATTAGAAGAATAAAAGAGTTGAAAAGATAGACCGGAAGACCGAAGTCAGAAACACAAACCATGCCTGCATGATCTCAGAAATCTGAATGTTTATTGTTGAAAATTAAACTTATAACAAACAATTTGTTGTTTTTACTTTTTACTTGTACACAAACAGAAAAGTAAGATAAAGTTGTAAATAATTTATTTCAAACTAAAAAAGTAAAAATGTATTAATTGTTAATTGTAACTTCACTAACTTGTGAAAGTTGTGATGAAATTAAAATAGTTTTCTTCGTTAATCTTTGTAATTTTTACTGAATTTACTTGTAGCAGATTTTTAAAAAAGTTTGAAAAATTAAAAACACTTAATTTATATCAGTAAATCACTTCACTCAGGTGAACAGTTAACTGGAAGTCTGTAAGTAAACTTTAACTCTGTAAATCAAAACCAGTTTAGAGTTACTAGATTTGTGAAAAAAAAAAACAATGTATCGGCAGCAAAAAAAACGGCCGGTCCGATAGTTAAGCCATAATGCCAATATCGGTCCGATACCGATACCGATCCGATTATCGGTCGCTCCCTAGATACCACAAATTCTGGTTACAAAAACAGATCCCAATTTTATATCCTGCATTATGGGTTATTGTACAGAAGCTGGTGACTGCTTTCCCGTCTTCTTATGTGGTAGAGCTTTGATTCAGGACCGTTATGAACCTCATCAAACCAAAAAAAAAAAAGAATCGACTAGAAATTAGAGCTCTTGGGGATTTGCGCTTGCTACTTACGAAAATTTAGCCAGACACCAATACACCTATAACATCAAGTTCATCCAAGTCATTAATTTAAAAAGAAAAATTATAATTTGAATACATACTTCTTCAACAAAAAAGTTTTTTTTTTTTTAATTTTTAATTTTTATGCATTTACGTAGTATATTAATTTGGAGGTCCGTGGGTAAGTTTTCACTAAATAAAGGGGTCCTTGGGTTTAAAAAGTTTGGGAACCACTGGTTTAACTCGTGCTACTGGGTCAGTTGTACGCACAGAAGACTTTGGTTTCGCCGGGACTTTTAAAACCTATACATTGTAGAGTGTCAATAAATCTTGTTTATTCAACTAAAGAACCCATATGTCCTTGTGTGCCTACCATAAAGAAAGTCGCAACAATTTAAAAAATACCACATTAAGGCAGACCACCCTGTCATGTCGACACTTGTCTAGGGATTTTAGAAATAACACACTAACTACGACGTACGTGACAATTAACAAACAGTTGAACTCGATGAATAGTGTAAAAAAAAGTTCTTTAATAGCAAGATTGAGTAAAACATTACAATTACAACTATCTCCTATAGCACTAATCCACCTCTGCCTACTAGTGACCTACTCAAACTGTCCCTACAATAGCTGGACATCAACTACTAGTACACATGTTCACTCGTCCACTACACACGCAACCAAGTACGTGTTCCTTTCATTCCATCACGATCAACTATAACTTATCTCCCTTGACCATTCGCACTATTATGCACCCGCGTGTGCACAACAAATCCTATACACGCATGTCTGTAAGCACCCACACACAGTCACTCTGCTCTTTGAAACGCCCCCATCACACAAACGATGACTATGAAGTCTTTTTTAAACGTAATAGAGAATTATTTCGTAGAATGCAATAAGCTCAAACATTTCTGTATATATTTAAATACCTTATCTCCTCGGGCTTAAAACATAAAACACAGTCGATGACGCCACAGGATAACGGTGGGTCTAGATAAAAATTTGACAACTGAAGCCTGTATGACCTACCCCTTATTTCAGTTTGTTAAAGTATATAAAAAGGCCCCCGGCATCCATGCCCACACTCTTGAGGATGTGCCTTCTATCCCCATCATAGACGACAGTGTATTTGGCTAAGGAAAAATCATTGGATTAGACACGATTGGATTTAAACTCGCTACCCATAGCATGTAGATCTGCAGGCTACCAAAGAGCCACACAACCTGAATTTGTAAGATCAACCTGTACATACATATAACATATCTTCAAATAAGATAAATACTTCAGTCGATATAAGTTTCAGTATTAGTATAATTTAAAACAAGAAAATTTAAATAATACATTTAGTGTAAAAAAAAGTAGTTGGCAGGGAGTGAAGTAGCAGTAAGTCCCTCAACAGCCACCCAGTTGATAGGAACCCATTTCAACTTAAAATCTTTAAGCTTAAAGCAGGTAAACCGTTAAAAAAGATAGAAATCAATATACCTGAATAATCAGATTTAGATTTAAGCTGTGTATTGTCTCACAAACATGGGCGTATTCATGGGTGGGGTGGGGGGCAAGGGGGGCATTTGCTTCCCTCCCCTTACATTTTGAAAAAATGTCATATAAGAGGAGGGCATTGCTCCCCCACCCCCTTACATTTAAAAAAATGTCATAAAGTTGTTATTTGCCCCCCCCCCCTTGGGAATTTTTTGCCGCCCCCCTGGAAAAATTCCTAGCGACGCCCATGCTCACATCGTGCCATTATCAGATATCATGTGACACGTCACACTTTTGTAGTGCTGTTGTTCAGGTCACAAAATATGTTTTGACTCAACGTTTTGATCACGCTAGAATCGCAGAAAGAATATAGTTTGTAAACATTTTATGTAAAAAATAATGTCGACGTCATCCAAGTACTGATATCTTTAAATAGATGCTATTCTCATAAGCTTACCTCATGTATTACACAGTCGTTGTTTATTAAATAGAAGGCGGTTTAGACGACAGTTAAAATATATAGATTTTTACTTCGAATTTACTAAAATATAGATAATAAACTGGATTTATAGTTAATTTACTTGAAGACTACTTAGGTAGTACATAGACGAAAAAAATGTAAAGATTTGAGATGGTTATAAAAAACCCCAAGTAATTAAATCGAAACAAATTTTGTCATCATAAGTCAATACACATATAAAACGTTAATCCAATAAAATATTTTTTAAAAATTTCTAATTAATCAGACGTTATATAGTATTACACACTTAAAGAGAAGGTGGCGATGAAATCTATATGTCATGATTATTGACAAATTATACTCAGTGATATTCGCTTCGTCAAGAATAATCATGTAAAACCATTAACATTCATTTTTTTGTTTCTGGAGTCATTATAAGTGTGAGAAGTTTAAGGTACGGTAAACAGTTCAAATTACCAACATGTACCTGTATAAAGAACACGTCAAAATGTGGGGGGGGGGGGGGAGGAAGAGAGGCCGAAAAATTTGGCAAATGTTAACCTGGGAGTGGTGGGGGCTGTCAACATACACTTTTTAGCATTATAGACCTCCGTGTTTTCGTTAGAAACATTTTAAAATATAACAGCTAAGTCTAAAGCTAGAGAATATTTTATCCCACCAATGAAATAAATTGATGTTTCTAAAACATTTATATGGCGTATTTACATTAATGTTAGTATACAATGTACTATAATACTCCCTTTGAACTATTCTTAGCCATTAAACAAGAACAAATTAAATTTTGAAATTTCCGAATATGTCTGTCAGTGTACGTGTTTAGAATTGATACAACATGATTTAAAATGTGACATATCACAAAAATTTACTTGAGACTTAGCAATGACGGTTTGGTCTAGCGAAAAAAAAATTATACTGTATACCCTGGACGGCACATCTCTTAACTTTGTTATAGCAGTTTCTTAGCTGAACTATTATTCTATGTTCAACTATGTAATATATTCTCATTGCAAAGATACGAAAGACATTCAACAATCCGACCTAATGTACTCCTGATACTAACTAAAGTATCTGCATGTTTTATACCCAGCAATATACGTTAGTTTAATTAATGGTCATTGACTAAATATGGGTGATATTGTAGGTAAATATAGCGATGGTAATTCTTAAGTAAATAAAGTCAGGAATTTTTTTATCTCAATGGAATTGGAAATTTTCGTCAGGACCTGAAAAAATCCCCAGTCTCTCATTGCATATCAAACCCTGGAATTATGTTCGTTAGACACCCAATTTAGCTATTAATGCTTGAGTATTCTAAGGTAATCATAGTTTGAAAATTTAAGAAAAAGCTGATCGTTTCTTGGTGCTCAAGAAGAATCTGAGATATTCCTATAAATATTGAAATAAAAAAAAATCTGATTCGGAAAAAAACGCATCGTTGCTGTAACAACGCTTTTTATTCTTTACGCCAACTTAGAGAGAGCAAGGAACTTTTTATCTAAAGGTTTTAATGGCTTGACCCAGAAAACTAGAACATATCATATAATAAAAATACTTGATATATAAAGACAAAACAACTGTAGTACTTATTAAAGTTGATAACTAAAAAAATGAAATAGCTTTTTTTTTTCAGTTTGCAACTGTGATGGTGTTTATGTAAACAGAAAGTAGCCTAACACATACACTAGGGTGATAACAAAAAAAATATTTTTATGAAACCACTTGCAATCGAGGAACTTTTATGTGTAATTTAAGAATATCAATCGCATTTTTGATTTTTTTTTAAAAAGTTCCCCCCCCCCTCCCTTTTTCGGAAGAAAAAAGTGAAAAAATATTTCTTTTTTTAAAAAAAAAGGACAAGTTTTTTTAGCTTAATTCAAACGAGTAATAATAATAACTAATCAACTTTTATTAACAAATAAGATACAGAACAGTTAGTAATATGTACAGAATGTACAAGAAATGTGTAAAACATATTGTTCATATGAACTTCAGATTCAAAAATTCAAATTTTCTCGATTTCGCATGAAGTTCCTGCATCAGTTTTACAGCACGTTTTTGCATTTTACCCTGATGAGTGAGGTAAACAGTTCATTGAAGGACGCTTCATTGTAGTGTTGCACATTGAATCAAGCATTTGCCCATTCATAGCAGATGGAGTTGCAAGCAGGAGCGAGGATGTTGCGCCACTCTGGTATGAGAAATAATGCTATAATAGTATATATCGCATGTGAGTTCCATCTTGACTGGTGTAAATTTGGTAGTTTCTTCCAGCTGATGCGAGACCAACGTGAAGTTGTTTTGTAATGAAGATATGCCTGACATAATTCATAAAAAGAACTTGAAAACATCTCGCCATCCAGGGTTCTCGCATGTACTAACATCATCTGTCACAATGAGGTGGTAATCAGCTTGAAGAGTCACGTAGTTTTGCGTTAATTTGTCAATGAAGGAATAGTTGAGTTCTTGTTTGCTCGTTGGTTCTTGAATAAGAAATTCACGACATGTTTCAGAAGGATGTCGAGTACATGGTGCTGATAGTCAATATATTGTGGCTTCTGAAAGCCCTTGCTCAAGACATCACATTTAAGAGTACTGGGTTTTATTTCGGTTGTCATATTTTCAGCATAACTACTTGATACTCTTCCCCTTGCACTCTTTTACCATCAAACTGGAGACAATAGGATTCTTTGCTTTGACGTTTTTGAAAATTTTTGGTTTTCATTTTCCGTCCTTCAGAGATTACTCGTTTCCAAACACCCGCCTGACTTGGAACCGGCACATCATGATCCTGTTCAGCAATGGTTGCAAGAACGTCATATGCTTTATGTGTAGAAATGTTGCTTTTTAGTACTAGCAAACCCGCTGTTGTAGTGCTTGCTCTTTGGTATTTCGGTTTGCATTCAGAAGATGACGTGAAAGAATAGGTTGTCGAGTCGGGCGAAGAAGCAGAGGTTTCAGAATCCAAAGATTCTGAGACAGTGGTATGTGTTTGTGTAGGTTGTGAGACAGTTGTATGTGTTTGTGTAAGTTGTGAGACAGTTGTATGTGTTTGCGTAGGTTGCGATTGAGAATAGCTGGCTTGAGATTGAGTTTTGGATAGTCGGATTCGTTTTCTTGGGTGGATTGATTCTAAAGGGGCTTGTTTGACCATTGAATAACCAATCTTTCCTCCATTCTTAACTTGCCTCTGGTAGAGCTCTTTATCCTCCTTGCTTTTCCATTTTCCATTGACGTTGGTGACATCGAATAACTTAGAAAGTGTTGGAGTAAATTTATCAGACGGTTTCTTTTTGTTTTTGTCATATAAATCAAACAGACAACTGATTTTCTTTCTGATTAGTGCGCTGGATAATAGTGGAAAGTCTAGAATTTCCCTCAAGAGCAATTCTATATCCGTAATGATAATTTTGATTCGATCCAGTCGCCGTGTCTGGCTATTGAACAGAAAAGTGAAGTTTCCAAGAATTTGACGGTTTGTGGGCATCCATGTGAGATTGATTAGCTTTTCAACAGATGGAGTTCTTGGATCCCTATTCTGTTTAGAAAATGAGGGTAGATGCCTTGTTTATAAACAAATGGAAAAACTGACTGGAATGTGCTTAAAAGCTGTCTAAAAAGCCATGTAAAAATTCAGTGTGAAATTGAAACTGATAGTCAAAATGCGCGATATGTGAAAACAAAAATGAAAAGGTGGGGGAACTTTTTTCAATTTAAAAAAAAAATAATGTTGCTACTGTCATCTACATACAATTGTTCCTCGAATGTAAGGGGTTTCATGTTGGTTACGAAAAATAATGAAAATTGTTATCACCCTAACATACACTCATCACATATTTATAAAAAATGGCTATTAAATATGTTAATAATAGAATAGCTCAGTGGCGCAACCAGCACAAAATGCTGGGGTGAGGGGGGGGCTCACATATTGAAAAAAGACAGTTTGACAGTCTTTTTTGTAACTTTATAACGTAAATTATGTATTGATGATTTGGTCTGGGGGGGACTCAAGCCCCTCCCCTTCCCCCCCTCCCCCTGGTTGCGCCACTGGAATAGCTGATCATTGCCATTCCGCTGGGATAGGCAAAAAGAATATGAGGGTGAAATACGTAAGATCGGTTTTTAAAGCCTAAAAAGTGCTTTCAAGTCTAGTATTTCCTTAGCTGTCTATTGGGATAGGAAACTATTAGAAGATATCTGTGGATAGACTTCCTGTACTTGTGTCTAGGGAAGGAATTGATCATCTGCTTGCGGTTCCTAAATTGCCAGCAGGAACAGGTGAAGCTGCAGCTTCTGCAGTTTTTTGAATGTGCTGTTTCATGGAGACTTTGTCAAAGTATCAAAGCAATGTCATTTGACACCACGGCAGTGAACACTGGAAAATTCAATGGAGCATGTGTCCTACTGGAGCGAAAGATGCAGAAGAAAATATTGTGGCTGGCCTGTCGTCATCATATGCTTGAAATTATGTTGGAAGCAGTTGTGCAGCATTAATTTGGTCCTTCTACAAGTCCAGACATAGCAATATTTTAGCGGTTTAAAGAACACTGGCCACTCATTGATAAATCAACATTTCAGACTGTTTTAACAGATGAGTCTAATACATCAGTCATTGTTGACATTGCTGAAGAAATTATCGAATTTGCACAAAAATAGCTCACAACTTTTCAACCTCGTGACGATTACAGAGAGCTGCTTGACTTAGTCATTATTTATCTTTGAGGAATTCCAGCAAAAAGTATCTCATTTAAACAACCAGCTGGACTTCATCGTGCTAGGTGGATGGCCAAAGCCATATATGCATTCAAAATATGACTATTGTGGGCCCAATTTCTACTCACAGCAAAAGAAGAACGGGGTCTCAGAAACATATGCATTTTACTACAAGAGTTTACACAAGAGCCTCGTTTACAGCACCATCAGCCATTTCAGCTCCTCGAAATGATCTCTGGCTTATCAAAAGCCTTCAAAGGCTAGGGTTAGGGTTAACATTAGTTGGACTGATTAATTTAATGTGCCAAATGAATAATAAAATCGTTATATTATAAAACTTATTGTATCATTTATGTATTTGCTTGAAGCTATCCTGATTCAGCGGTGGCTTTGAAAAAAATTCTAAGACACCTCTGGTATTTATCAGAAGAACTTGTTGCATTGGCTTTTTTTTTTATGACGAAGTGCCACATGACATAAAAGAGAAAATGGTGAGATGTTTGAATACAAATGGTTTACCTGGCTCATTGAAAAAAGCAACAATTGATCAATCTCTAATAGAATTCAAAGAACTTGATGATTTTGTTTCAAATAGCACCTATCGATTTGTTTTGCCAATTTTGACTGACATCTGAATTTTTTAGCAGTGATCCAGATAGTTGGGAGACCAATGAAACCTTCAAAAAAGAAAAAACCTGAACTATCCTCTCTCAGAGTTGTCAATGACATAGCAGAACGTAGATTAGCTCTTACGGAAGAGTACAATAAACTTTACACAAACGATAAAGAACAGAAACAGTACCTGCTGATGATTGTGAAACAGTATAGACAGAACTGCCCAGACAGGAACAAGGCAACATTGGTGTAGTTGAACCAAGATTTTAACTATTTATTTAATTGTTTGTAAACTTCTTATTAAACATGTAAAATAAATTTAGATTTGTTTAACTGGTAATGAATATGTTGATGTTTTCATTTTTATTATTTGTTAAAACTAAACAATAAAGTAGGCGTGTTTCCTTTATCTTCTTCTAACCCCCCCCCCATTCCCTCAACCATCTTTCCAAAAGTACTTCCGTTCATATTGACGTAATGACATGACTCAAAACTACTGTTCTTAGATTAAATATTGTAAAATGCTCTCAAGGAAAATCACAACAACACAGGCTTAAGTTCAAGAAAAACACAACATTTAAAAATGTATATACAATCAACAACTACTATGGCCAAAGTTACGCTCTGCCAGTTTCATCATCACTACTCTACTGTATTTTAAACACACATTAATTTTTTTCAATAGTACATTTATACAGTGGGTGCGTAAGTCCACGGGAAATAAATATTCACTACTGAGGGCGAGAAGATAGTGGATAGAGATATAGTATAAAAACGATAGGGTGTGTGAATAGAATTAATAATAGGAATGGAGAAGAGTAAATAGTGTTCGGAAAGAAGATTTAAAAATAGACAGACGGAAAGTAAAATACAAAAAAATGGGAGACAAAAGAAATTAGCTTTGTACAAAATACAATAGCGCTCTGTTATTATATTTGTGCTTGTGTGCAGCTTATAAAGAACACTGCTGATGGTTACTTACAGCTCAGTTTTCCATAACAAATGTTCAGTTTCCCATAACAAATGTTCAGTTTCCCATAACAAATGTTCAGTTTCCCATAACAAATGTTCAGTTTCCCAGAACAAATGTTCAGTTCCCCATAACAAATGTTCAGTTCCCCATAACAAATGTTCAGTTTCTATTCATTTCGAGGCGAATCCGTTGGCAGTGTCAGTAAGTTGCGTAAAACTGACTGACTATATAGTGAGTGACTCGACCAAAAATATAACTATAATATGAAGCAGACGCATTGTTTATTAGAGAATGTCTTTAGAATTTATCATCAAAATCCACTACAAATACTCCTTATATCTTTCAATAACGATTCATAGTTTGCTCAGACACAGTGCTTCCATTTCAAAGCCTCAACATGTAAAGTTAATTCGTGACTAGCAAACCCCCAGTCACCTAGTATCAACTGAAGTCAAAAGAACCTGATAAACTACAACAATAATTCTTCTACTCCTGCCCCAGTGATGCAATACATCTATGACAACTGCATGAATGCAAACATCCAGACCTTTCTAACATACTCTAATTTATATAAATGAAAACCTATTTAAAATAATTTCACTATATTAATATATTGATTCAATTGACTTTACAAGTATTACATTCTATATCATGAGTTTAGGTTATACAACACGAGAATTAATTTTACTTTAATTTTTTAACATTTGATAATTCTAATACTGTAATACATTCACATAATATAAAACGTGCCTCCAACGTTTTTCGTTTTTATAATAATCAGAAGCTCTTATAAAGTCTATTACTATTACCATTTTACCAATTTATTCAGAAATTATTTTCTGCTTTTTAGTACGCAAGAAAAAAGTTGTTTTTTATAAAATACGTTTTTTATAGTAACATTTTTTTACTCTACACATATGATTGAATTTAGATTACTTTCCCTATTATTCTCTTTTTCTATGGTCTATTCATAGATATAATCGATTTTTATTCTAAGAAGGGGAGACTTTGGGTGTGACGGACCTTTTTTTTTTTTTTTTTAACGCCGCCATTGCCAGCATGGTAGGGTGTAGTGTGCCTACCACACCAACATTGTTGGCGGCGTTGATGCACGTCTGCCATGCCTACAGAGCGGCGGGGTGAGTGTGCCCGCTATCATCTGCAGGGATGGCAGAAAGATGGGTTTTAATCCTTGCCAAACCGGCCAGACCAGCAGGGTGTGTGTACTGCCGGTCGGCCAAAATGGCAAGGAAAGGGGTTTTTCCTGCCACTCGGACAGAGGGGAGGGTGTAGTGTGCCTGTACCCTCAGCCGGAAATGGCAAGCTGCGCAGGTGTGCTTGAGTGGGACGGAGTGGAAGGGTGTTGTGTGCCGACCACATCCGTCACCACCGCCTGCTGTGAATACTGCGGTCTCGGATAGTCCTCATTGACCACAGTACCACCACCCTCGCAAGTAATGGGGTTTTTTTCCTGACTAGAGAACCCCTATGATCCATCCCCCGTGAATCATGGTATGTCTCTCAGACCAGGAAGGAGAGATCACAAAATACCATAACATTCTGTGATACTCTCCGAAACAAATGGTTCACCCAATTCCTGAGTAGAATCTTGCATAAGAGGATCCGTTTCTATAAGGGTCAGAGCGGGCTTTTAAAGGAGAAATTTAGTCATATATGTTTAGTTGAAAGATAATGTCTTAGGTAAGTGATATATAAATATAGTAAAGAATTACATTTTTAATAATAAAGACACGCAAAAAAGAAAATCATGTTCATATATTTTGGTAATCTAAATTGTGTCACTTTATTATCTTAAGGTAATGTTTGTAAATATGTAATGATAATTAGTGATAGAGTATGAACAATACTAAAAAAAATATTGTTTTTAAAACTTATCGCCTCATTGAAAGGGGAAGCAATTAAATAGTCTTTCTTTAATGAAAATTAATTTAAATGGCTTTCTTTAACGGAAAAGACTGGCTTATTAACTGTCTTGAAAAAACAACTTTTGAGGTTTAAATTGCGCCAATGTAGATGTTTTATTATATATAAAGTTTTTACTAGCATTTGACTTAAATCATATGTTTTATTACAAAATTTGTTAACTCAGTTCTATTATAAAACGATCCATAGTTACAAAAATGTAAAAAAAACACACATATATATATATATATACTATTAACTTTGTTAATATTAAAATGAATGGTTAAATTACGAATTATATATTACAATGAAATGTATAAAAATATATAAATTTTTAAAATTTCATCTCTAATATACTGTTAGTTTTACTAATATATGTTTAAAAAGAAAACCCATAATATGCATTTTCTAAAAAACATTAGACCTATATAATTTGTAGTTAGTATTCTTGATTTAACTGTAAAAAAGCAATAGTGACGATTTTCGCCAAAGGCGAGTTGTGTGTTAATGTGTATAGGGATTTGTTGAGGCGTTGGTGTAATATTGGTAGCCGTGGCCTCTCATTCTCGCACTTTCACAGAAACAATACACTAGTCAATGTTGCCGATTCATAATTTTATTTTTAATCTCTATAAATAGTCACCAAGAAAATATATAATGAACACTTTAAATAGCACAAGGAATGGCATTCGTTTGACAAAAATTAAATACTTCAGAAAATGGCTACAGCATGGTCATGTCAGAAAGCTATACACAGTAGAATGTCGTTTATCCGGACGTTTATAATCTGGAGAGTCAAATTTCCGGACCAGTTATTTTTTTGTCAACTACATGTACTGTATATGAATAAGTCATAAAGGGGAAAATTGCGAAATTTTGCATCGATATTTGCTTTTTCGTCAAGCACGTTTCCAGCATTTGATGATTTTTAACATTCGTATATTGTCGGGTGTTATATAATGCATGGATCGCATTCAGTTTTCATTTATCGGAACAATCGCTTATCCAAACGGTTTCGGTCCCAATTCATTCGAACAAAAAAACCTTCTACTGTAATCATATATACAGTGGTCCCCAACCCCCGGGCTGCGGACCTATTTTTGTCCATGGATCAAATGGTCCAAGGCGTTCAAAGAAAAAATAAATTATTTCCTATTTATTATTTACTGTGGTGTATTTCTCTTGACTTTCAATGGACGAGAAATTAGCCGTGAGCTAAGTGGGCAGTGAGCGGCTGTGAGCGGCTGTGGCTTTGGAAATCAAAACAGTCTAAATATAAATAACCAACCTCCCCATTCCCCCACCCCCCCCCTTTGAGGGCCGCATTGAAATTGTTCAATGTCGACAGGTCCGCGGTTAAAAAAAAGTTTGCGGACCACTGATAAGGATTTTTGAAATAATACACTAACTACGAACGTGACAATTTACAAACAGTTGAACTCGATATATAGTTTACAAAATTCTTTAATAGCAGGCTTGAATGAAACATTACAATCACAACTATCTCAAACTGTCTCAACAACAGCTGGACATCAACTACTGGTACACATGATCACCCGTCTACTACACAAGCACCCAAGCAAGTGCTCCTTTATTTCATTCCATCACCAGTCAACCACCAATTCTCTCCCCTGACCATTCACTTTATTATGCACCCGTGTGTGCACAACAATCCTATTCACACATACCTGTGCACACCCACACACCCACACGCACAGTCACCCCCCTCTTTGACACGCCCCCATCATGCAAACGAATACACTTTGAAATCTTTTATCAACGTAATAGATAAATGTTTTAAAGAATGCAATCAGATCAATCATATATGTATACATTTAAATACTTTATCTCCTCGCCCTCTAAACATAAAACACTGTCGATGACGCCACAGGCTAACAGTTGGTCTAAATAAGCCTCCTTAAATTGCTTATGTTTGGTCTAGTGGCTAAAAATTGTTGTCAAGATTACTTTTTCTGCCCCCCCCAACTTTCATACTCGGCACACGGTGCAGTCGCACAAGTCTCATTACCCTTTCAACTGGCCTAGTAACCAATATTTATAACCCTAAGTTAAGTCAGGTAATAACCATTTAAAGATGGGTAGACTTGTAAGACCAACTTTAGTGAACTAAGTAAGACCTAGAAAAATTGCTTGATTCTCAAAGAGGCTCGAACCCAGGCCTCTTATGTCGACATTCGAGCATCTACACCACTCGGCCATATATTCCCACGCAGTGCATTTAGTTTATTCTTATTAAAAGAGGGTTTAGTTAGTATTAGGAATACAACATTAGGCCGGATTGTTGAATTTCTTCCGTATCTTTGCAATAAAAAAAAACTAGAAAGATTAGTTAGTAAGGACAATACTTAAGGAGACTGCGATATATGTTAAGGTAATTTCGAGCACGGACGTAAGAGATATAAATACGACTGGATTGGGACAAATTAGTTGGTTAGGTACGAGAGTTCTTAGTGACGAGAGTTCTTAGTGACGAGAGTGACGGTAGTTAAGAATAGTTACGATATAGTTTAGAGATTTGTTTCCATTTATGGACTTGTTTCATTACTATGCTTATTTATGTAAATAAATTGTGGTGTTCACAACACATCTTGTTCCATTAGTTATTGAGTTGTGTCAAAGGATTAAGCAACCAAAGTGAAAGGGGCATATATTAAGCTAACGTGATTTAAACATAAGCCAAAGAGCCCGTAACATTTATGGCACCACCGACGGTAACTCTGACTAATGCTGAGGAATATTGTGCAGTGTCTGAAGTTGAATATTGTTGAAGTCGTTCGAATAGTCGATAAAGTGTTGAGGAATCCATAATGTGAAGTAATATTTTCTGTATACATGAATATTTTATTTATGTTGTCGACGTAAAGGATTATTATTGTATAGACTATTGCTGTACTACATGAAGTTGCTGTCAACTTGAAAAATACAGGACGTTTTATCTATGATGTCGACGTGTTGTACTCGTATTATGGTACTTATAAAGCTGTTGTTGACCTGAGGAAGACGTGAAACTAATTTATCTTCTACATTGCACCGGTCAAGCACAAGAGTATTGACAATCTCGTATTATTTTAATGTGTAGATCAAGTTCAAGAGTATTGACAATATCGTATTATTTTAATGTGTAGATCAAGTTCAATAGTATGGACAATTTTGTATTATTTTGTGTGTGAATTCGTCGAAAGCTGTTGGACACACTAGCTAAGTCTAATATTTTATTCTCATAATTTCTGTTAAACATTTATTGTAACCTATTAATGCATTTTGTTCGTTGTTCTTGGTTGAATTCTGTACTACTTTGAATGCAGAAGAGGTTTAAATAGGGTCCACTTAGATCAACCAAAACACATACATTTAAGCTATTGTTATTATTTTTTTCTGTTCTCAGCATTATTTACACAATCAGCACCAGTGGCGCAACCAGGGTAGGGGGGAGGGGCTATAGCCCCACCCCCCACCAAATCATCAATACATAATTAATGTTATAACGTTACAAAAAAGACTGTCAAACTAATTTTTTTCATAATGTGAGGCCCCCCAGCATTTTTTGCTGGTTGCGCCACTGATCAGCACTACTGATAAAATAATTTATTTATGTATTCATTTATTTTGTCTGGTTCCATCATTAGTCACAGCATTGTTAATACAATAAGTTTTTTTTTAATCGTGGTTGCATTCCATGTTGTCTTAGTATTATAGTCAGTCCACGATAATCAGTATCATGACAACCTTGACAGCTTTAATAGACAATGTTATGTCCCTCGGACTTACTGGGCAGGAGAAAAAAAGAGATGAAGGATAAGGAGAGGAAAAAGAGTCGCGAAGAGAGAATGATTAGGAAGCTAGAGGCTGAAAATGCGAAAGAACGTTTAGAACTCGATAGAGCAAGGGCAAGCAAAACCCCGAGTACAGTGACTAGCGAGAGACTAACTACATCAACCCTGATGTTTCCGTATTATAGTGAGGATGTGGACAGTATGGACACATACTTATCATATTACGAGCTGTTGGCAAGTAGTGTTGGGATAGTAGGGGGTGAATGGGCGTCCTCACTTTTGACATTCCTCTTGGGTAAAGCCTTGCATGTTTGCTTGAAATTAGACAGAGTGGAAATAAGGGATTACAAAATAGTAAAAGACGCACTGTGCGAATGTATGGAAACACCTCTGAGGGGTATAGGGACAAATTTCATAACATCCGTCCGTCTAGTGATGACGATCCGCAGATATTTACAACAAATCTTAGTTTGTATTTTGATAGGTGGGTGGCCTTATCTGTATAGAACAGGAGTTTAAAAGTCTCCGGGAGCTTCTGTTAGTTGACAGAGCCATAAATTAGTGTCACAGTGACATTATAGCATTCCTAAAAAAGAAGGCACAATAGCAGCTCTAAGAAGAGTCACGACAGAGACAGATCTTGTTACAGGTGCGGTAAGAGCGGGCGTTTCGCTAAGGACTGCAAAAAATGACAGGAATAATAACCTCACGTTTTCTACTTGCTATAGCAGGGGACAACCGTCAAGTAATTGCACCATGCCAAATGGAAGCATTCACGGTAGAAACGAATACCAGACAAACAACACCAGACAGAGATCGAAAGACAAGTCGTACCCGGTCCTGGCGTAGTGGCGTGTGGCGATAACCTCCCTTTCTACTCTGGGTTTGTAAGCGACACACCAGTTGAAGTGTTCCGTGATACAGTAGTACAGTAGTAGGGATTTGGAGGTCATTTGTAAAACAAAACGAATATACCGAAAAAACTGGCTATTGCATATCGTTTGTAGGTGGGAGACTTGAGTTGCCAATCGCAGAGGTTAAAATTAGAAGTCCCTTTTACACAGAAGTGGTCTGGGCTTTTGTAATCGATAATCCCCAATATGTTATTATATTGGGTAATATCCCAGGGTAGACCGAGTGCAGCCCATCAGAAATCAACATTTGGGTGAGAAATAATATTTCAATGCCAAAATTTAACGTTGTCGTAACCAGGGTGGGGTCAAGAACCGATGAAGACATGCGACGTGACGAAGTTATCATTGACACGATGAATTGACAAAGATCGAAGTATGGTTTCTTTGGGTGCAGGAATAGGGACTTAAATGGCAACTGGCGAGAACATTTTGTAAAATAGTGATATCTCGATTGCTGATGTACCAGAAAGGGTTAATGTTTGTAAAAAAATGATGTAATTTCTTTTTAAATGTTTTGATTCATGATTCTATGGGCATTGAAAAATATCGTTTTGTTGTTTTAATGTTGACAATAATTTTATTTATTTTAGAAGAATTTAAAATTGCATGATGTAACTTTTATGTTATAGATGATGATTGTCTTTCGCTGCAAATTATGATTACCTAGCATTGTATTGCGTAAAACTGTAGAAGGAATCACATATATTTTATTGACCTAATTTTAATGACGTTTTTTGTATGTTGGTAAGATTGATTGTCTTATGCCATTGTATACGATAAAAGTAACGATGTTATTTGAAACGAAATGACACAATTATTATAAACATATTCCTGTCACTATATTGTGTTATTGATTATGGTAATAGATACGTTGTAGAAATATGATCCCCATGTAATGTTATCATTTTGTTATTTAGAAAATAGTGTATTAACTTGTAATTTTTGCTTTGGTGTTGTAGGCTACCCAATTTTTACGGGTCTGACAATGTGCACATTTTTGTAAGTACTTTGTGTTAGTTTGGCTATTGTTAAACATAATGTTGATGTTTGGTTTTTTTTTATTTTGCATGATCACATCATGCTTACTAACAAGGGGGGAGATGTGACGAGCTAGAGTAGATTTAGAGACAAAGACAATCCCCTTCGATGTTTTAAGTTCCATAAGAAGTAGGATTAATACAAATAATGTTGACAAGGTGACAGACGACTTAGGAAAAGGTGGGAAAACAATAGACTAGTAGACAGCAAAGGTGTGAAGACCGGGAGGTTACGTGGGACAGGCTAGTAGGGTTTACAATGACAACCAGGTGACGCTCCTAGAAAGATTAGATAGTAAGGACAAGACTAAAGGAGACTGTGACATATTTAGAGTAATTAGGACTCGGACGTAAGGGTATAAATACGACTGGATTAGGACACATTAGTTAGTTAGGTACGAGAGTTCTTAGTGACGAGAGTTCTTGGGAGTGACGAGAGTTAAAAATATTTACGAAAATAGTTAAGAGAATAGTTACGAGAATATTTAAGAGAAAAGCTAAGTGAATAGTTACGAGAATAGCTACGAGAATAGTTAAAAGATTCGTAGTTAGTCAGAGTTGAGGCATAGTGGATTATTGTGGACAATAGAAGTGTTTCCAAGTATGGACTTGTTGCTTTACTATGTGTATGTATGTAAATAAATCGTCGTGTTCTCAACACATTTTGTTCCATTAGTTATTGAGTTGTGTCAAAGGATTAAAAGGGGCAGGCATTAAGCTAACGTGATCTAAACATACAACAAAGAGCCCGTAACAGTATACAATATGAATTATTTCGCTAGACCATATCAGGCTTTCTAAGTCAAAAAACTGTTGTGAAATGTCACATTTTAAAACATTGTATTAATACTAAACACGAAGACTGACACAAATATTCGGATATTTCAAAATGTTATTTGTTCTTGCTTAACTATTATAATGGCTAAAAAAAGTACAAAGGAAGATAATTAGTGTATTCTAGTACATTGAATCCTAAAATTCATGTAAAATACTCAATATTAATATTTTAGATACAACAATTTATTTCATTGGTCGAAGAATAAAATATTATGTACATATCTAGTGCTATGACTTTAAGCTGTTATGTGTACATGTACACCATTTATAGACCAATCATTGTCCCCTTTACTTCTTCAGTTTGACAACAACAGGTGTTTTATTTCAACAGACACACCGTTTCATGATCTAATGAGATAAACATTAATTGTTGTTTTGGTTTTGTAGAGCAGTCTGAAATATGTGACGAATGATCAGAGATGTAGATTTATAATCACAGTAGGGCCAAAACGGGCTCTTAAATTTGATTAAAGAGCTGAACCAAGGGCAGATAAATGGAGTGTTTATAATACTTAATATGAACGAACATAAATTAAATGTAAACGTTATCGATGTAAATGAACGGAAGGGGAGTGTACTGCAGGAAACTTTTATCAGGATCTTTCAATGAATATGGAACCCCCATATCTATGATATTCTTACATATTACGAAATGTAAATCTGAGTGTAAAAATATGAAACAAATATTTGTTTTCTATAAAGAACGCATCGATGTTGTGACAAATTTGTATTATTCTTGTTCCATCTTAAAGATAGCTAGCCACTTTTATTTGCATTACTTTGATGTATTCGCTTGACTCTCAAGCTAAAACATATATTAATAATAAAAAAAAGCCCCCCTTTATTAAATAGTTGTAAGACGTGATACCTAAAGTCATAACAACTGTAATACTGTAATAAACACCGTAAATAGTTGACTTGAAATAAATAAGAATGCAATCTTCAAATAATAAATAAAACAAAATTTAAAAAAATACATTTATATCAAATTTGTACAATGTACGAAAACACTCACACACACATTATCCAGTCTTTTAGAACCTCAACAACTGACCTGTTTCAAATGTTTCTAAAATCAAAGTTAACTCGCCACTAACCAGGCCCGTAGCATGCGGGGGATAGGGGCCCCCTGCGTTTTGTCTGGCCCCCTCTGCTTTTTTGTTCTACTTAGTAAAATGTATTACTTGCCCCCACCCCCGCTATTGCCTGGCCCCTGCTGCAGAATGCCTGGCCCCTGGTGTAGAATTTTCACGCTACGGGGCTGCCATAAACACCCCCACCGCAGCTTAATTTTTCTCAATCTGACTAAAACATTTCATAATCTACGTTACAATGGCACTACATGAAAGCCCAGTCCGTAGCTAGCTATTGAGGCGCCATGTTCGTGTTTTTTGGCGCCCCCCCCCCACCACCGTTCTGAAAAGTGTGCAACCTTAAACAATTTATTACATTTAAAAAATACATATTGCAGGCTTAATTCGGGTGTAAAATAACGATTCCTTCATCTATTAACTGTTAAGTATGTAGTGTCTTCATACGTCTTTCGCTATTCTCTAAAATAGCCTTGGGATATTCATATTGTATTATTGTATGTAGATCTTGAGAATCGTGCATACTCTGAATAAACACTTATAAACTGCCAAGCATCATAGCTCCAGAGTTGTTGGATATGTCTGTACTTTACAGTGACTTGCAATCGTTGACAATAATCTTGACTAAGATTTCAGCATAATACAACACATAAATGAGAAATCAATTAAAGGTATCAAATGGGCCGCTCAAGATTTAATACAAAAAAAAGCATACTTTGGCATATCTTGAAGTAGACCATACACTTTTTTTACTTCAATGTATTCACTGAAGCTACTCTTGATGTCTATATCAAGTGTTTTTGTGACCTTTCAATGCTACACATACAACTGATAACTTTATTTTTCGTCGAAATGGACATGCTGCAAGATTACAGATGAAAATTTTTTAACTACTGAAGAACGAAAATAGGTTCTTAAATTTGATTTAAGGGCCGTACCATGCGCAGATCATTTGTATTCAAACTAGTCATCATATATCATATTATTCATTTCCAGTGTGCGTTAAATCGAAAGCGGAAAACAAGAATTCAAAATGGCGTCATCCCCTGTCTCTCGATTGAATTTTTCTTTTTTAAATATCTACAGTTTTCAATAGTTTCTGTGCTTGTAATTATAAAATGTAAAAGTCCCCGATATTAAAAATTAATAATTAGCATATAATATCATTCAAATCATTGTAGTTTTTATTACAACAGAGCATTTTAACATCGTCAGACCCGTAAACAATAGTAATAATCGAAAATTTCCGACGGCGGCGACGTTAAGACTATTGACCGTGTTTTCGTATCTAATTTCGTAAAACAAGTTCTTTTTAAAAGTCGATATAATATTTTAAAAAAGAAATTCTGCAAATTTCTATACAAATTAAGTTCTCAGCTTTTAAAATATTTATGATTTTAAATAAATACGGCTTTGAATTATTTCTTAATTAAAAAATAACAATATAGACCTAAAAAAACAGGTCAAAAGCAATGAAAACATAACCGAACAATATTTTTCAAATGGTACATTAAAATAGCTATTTAAATTGTTTGGCGCCGTGGCTGAGTGGTTATGCGTCTCGGCCAAAATGCACTTTTTTCTGCTGACTCTCCCGGTTCGATTTCTCTCAGAGACATTTTTTTTTATTGATTTTTTTTTTCAGAATATATCCTTTTAGTTGTTTTAATGAAAACTAACTAATTATCCTTTTAGTTGTTTTAATGAAAACTAACTAATTAGATCTCTTTGACATTTTTTTTATTTTAAATAATTTATCTTTTAGGATGTTGTAAGAAAAAGAAACAATAACTAATTAGATTTTAAATTATTTCATAACTTAAAAAAAAAAAATTAACACAGAGGCGTAACTAGGGTGGGGGGGTCCAAAATCGAAAGTCCCGCCGGGCCCCAGCTTGAGGGGTGACCCCCAAAATTATTTTTTACATTAAATATTAAGTATTACATTAATCTCATGATATGGTATCGAGCGTCAAAATGCAGGGGCCCAAAAGAGGCCAAGCCCCGGGCCTCCAAATCCCTAGGTTTGGCATTGGCTTTATAGTAGTCGATCTCTATGCAAAGGCTTTGCAGGGTACAACATGTTTGTGTGAACTGGTGGCTGGATGGCTAAGCAGCTTAGGTTATTCTTTTTATGCCTCTCTTGGACATTTTTTTTTTAGAATGTATCTTTTTTAAATTAGTTGTTTTAATGAAAATTAACTAATTAGATCTCTTTGACATTTTTTTTATTGAAATAATGTATCCTTTAGGATGTTGTAAGAAAAAGAAACAAAAACTAATTAGGTTTTTTACTATTTCATAACTTAAAAAAAAACATTTTGAAAATATGTATCAAATCTGAACACAGAGGCGTAACTAGGGTGGAGGGGGGGGGGTCCAAAATCGATTTCTATCCATCAAAGATTTCTATTTTCTATAAAATTGTGCAAAAGCATAAAATTTTAATATTCAGATTTACTTAAAAATAATGGTAAGATAGTCAGGAAATTCAGAAAAGATGAATCATCTGAGGCAAAAAAAAGGCGCTTGGAATCTAATAAATTGCGAAAGCAACAGAGAACATATCATGAATCTGCAGTTGAAAGGGAGTATTGACGGAGTACTGCCTGAAGTTGCTGTGAATTATTTAATTAAGTTCGAGTATTTTTACCTCAAATTTTTTGCGCCGACACCGACTCCGGACAAAGTACAAATGCCGACATCGCCGACACCGGCTCCCTACCCCTGGTACGTATTGCAGGATTCAATATCAACTTAAAAAGAAAAATAATAATCAGAGACTTTTAGCTGCAGTTAGTAATGATGTAGAAGTGGAAGAATTAAACTGTGGAAGAATGACAGAAGTTTGTAATTTCTGTCATGCAAAATAGTTTCTCAAAGAACTAAATTGTTTAAAGCAATATCATTCCTGTTTTCATGCTGGAAAAGTACAATTATCTCCTTTGCATGAATCTCCTGACATTATAAAAAATTTACTAATTGAAGACTCTCCAAAAGGAAAACATTTTAGAGATCAAATACGGCAGTATAATAGTTCTTTTGCTTTTGCATCCATGGGATCTAAAGTCGAGATACCACCGGGAAAGGGACCATACTGTTACAGATTCCACGGTCAGGTTTATCATGCTGTAGCACCGTTGCATGGAGGAAACCCTTCTTATGCTCAACTTTACATTCTTGATTCCACTGAAGCAATGAATTTCAGGCGTAATCGAAATGAAAAATGCACAGAGGAGCTTTTGATAGTAACTGATGAACTGCTGAAAAATATTAATCCTTTTGCCTCTGCTGTTCAGTACAAAAATTAAAGTTGAAAAAACAGAAATTCAGGCAGCTCTAAATGAAGGAAGAGAAGCAAAAGAAGTAAAAATGTATTTTAAATCTGATGTCAATGGAGAAAAAATTACTAAAAATCCTGTGTATAAAGAGGTCTTGATGCAACAAAAAAATCTTATGTACATAATTTTAAAAATGTAACAAAGTAGAAATTGTACAAAAACTTACTTTAACTGTAATTAACCACCACCAGTTATTTGATCTAAAATGTCCATTTTTGGTCAACTACCTTTTTTTTATTGTATTTAACGGTCCTTTTTAGGGCTATTACCTTTTATTGTATTTAACGGTCCTTATTAGGGCCACTACCATTTATTGTGTCCTAACGGTCCTTTTTAGGGCCACTACCATATTTTTTGTCTTAACGGTCCTTTTCAGGGCTAATGAAAGTTTTACAATTAGCTTGAGTTTGCTTGCTGCCATGAGTTTTAATAAAAAAGGTTCGTTTCAGGACCGCCTAACAGTAGAGTTCATTTAATTAAGGTACATTTACAAGTAAAATATGAACATTGTTGAGGTTAATTCATAGTTATTGGTAATTTAAAAAGTGCTGCAAATGTTTTGCGGGTACAGCTAGTATGTCATAATATCATAGCATAACATTGGCATAATAAACAAGTCAGGTTGGTTTACGTAAGAGGTATAATTAATTCTAACATATTTATTAAGCATTAGCTTATAGGCTTTGTGTATTGAATGAGTTATTGAGACCAGTTTATTGACATGTTTTAATCACGTCACGTGATGCGCATTGTTTTCTTTTTAATCAACAACAATTCCAAACATGTGTTTTTTCTCGAACCGTAGTTTCCGAACTAATGATGTATGTCAATCCCTCTTCCCCCCTTCCTTGTCATATTTCGAAACACTTCGCCCCACGTAAATCTTGTTTACCCTACCCTCCACTATCGTACATACCCCCTTCACTTCCCATGCCAAAAAAAATACACATGTATAGTCAGAAAGTAGGCCTACTCGCTCCCTTGTTATTAACCCCTATTTTATATTTTTCAACCTTTCTCAACCCAGTTAGATTTTTACACACTAGCAGTCTCTAAGTGTGCTTATTGCTTACCAACCACCTTACCCCCTCCGTCCCAGCAGATGTTCACTTACTGTATTCAAGGTCATAAATAAGAATTAAGAAATGACAATCCTATTGTTTCAAGGTCATATAGATGCTATGATTTTATCTGCTTTCAGTCACAATTCTGTTAATTTTCACAATTAGTTGTACTGCAGAGAATCTCGCTTTGGAAAATAATACATTAGCCGATAAACAAATTTACCGAGTATTTATTTAAAAAGAAAAAAAAAACATAACTTGATGAACACTTCATATTAAAGATTGACGGAGTACTGCCTGAAGTTGCTGTGAATTATTTAATTAAGTTCGAGTATTTTTACCTCAAATTTTTTGCGCCGACACCGACTCCGGACAAAGTACAAATGCCGACATCGCCGACACCGGCTCCCTACCCCTGGTACATACATGCACGTCTGGGTGCTGTCTACCGCCGATTAGATCTACCAGCACGCGGTTATCCCGTGCTAACATAGATCTCGTAATATGTGCTACTTCACCACACACACACACACACACATACAAACGGAAGGGGTCATATAAACTTACATACATACACACACATACACTACAATTTTAACAAGCTGTGTAATAAACCGAACACATAGCTTTGCACCAATAGACATTCTTATTAATCAAAATCGATAAAAGTATAATAAATGATTGAATCGTGTATTATCATGGAACTTGAACATGGATGCAGATTTTTAAGAAAATATTTCAAAAATGTTCCAATAAAAAATTAATTTAACCGAAGTTTCAAGTAAAGAAAACGGTTACAATAAGAAAAAAATAACATTGGGAAATCTGACATTTGTGTAATCACCATTAAATTTATTGCTAAAAATATATTTTGTTATGATAAAAAGGTGTCCAACATTTCCAGAGATAAAAATGTAATACAACTATAATTACTACATACTTTTTATGTTATTGTGAAATGTGGTTTGTGAACACACACTCATTTTAAAAGATTTATTACAAATCAGTCTACATAGCGTTATCAAAAATCAATTGAAAAAAAATATTTTATTTAAAATCACGATTTTTAAATATAATAAATACAAAAAAAAAACATGTTACCCTTTTATATTCATAGAGAATTAAAGTGTTCAATATATCAAGTGATAATAATGGCATGTGTTTAAATCCAACAAAGACAAAAGTGTGAAAGAATTGTTAATGAGCCATATTCTAGTTCTACTGATGGTAAATATATTTGTTTATTTCATTTTATCACTGATATATATATATATATATATATATATATATTTTATATATATATACGTGGATATATAATATTGTTTCGAATACGAGCTATTCATAGTCTTTTATAATACGGAATAAAAAAAGTGTTTCAATCATGCTTTAGGATTTTAAATTATCAAAATTATATCCGATACGATGGGCCATAACATTTCTTTCTTCTATAAGCAAAGAATATTTTTAATGAAACAAATTATTCGCAATTTTAAAAAGAAAATAAAATTGATGTCTATAAATATAATTTGTTTTATCGATTTCTTTTAAGTAACAAATGCTGGTCCGAATATTACAAATGTTTGTTAAAAAAAAAACTTAACTAACAATAAGTTATAAGATTTCTTCTATCAAAATCAATCAATTTAGATATATTTAATGTAAGTCTTATTTCTTTTCTAATAAATAAGACTTCAGAAGCGTGTACTTTTAACGAACACTAATTGTTATTTTATGAAATATCTTTACACCGCACATATTGTATTCAAATTACTTCTTGATTACCATCAGCTGAGTTTATGTAGCTCATTACACATTATAGAACAGTAAAAAAATAATCATTTAAAACAACAAAAAAACACGTTTTTTCAAAATTAGTTTAAATGCATTAAAATATTTATTTTGTGATGTTACCGTTTAGCCAATCCACGTTATGATATCAACTCATTTTTATCATCTTCAAAATATAAGACAACAAACAAAAGTCATAAAAAAAGAAAAACTGACGCAAATATGAGATATGCAATGTTGCGCTTCTATAAAATGTTCTAGGTCTGACAATTCCATTTTTTTTAAATAAACCGCACTGATACAGCAGTGAGATATGCCCGCAATATCCTGTGTTGTAACGTCAGCTGCGATTGGTTGATACCCCACACCTACTTAATCAAACATCGGAAAATAAAACGCTTGTTCTTGGGTTAAAAATAGAAATAGCAACTCGGTTATATTTTGCGAGGCTCTGTCTGGGTGTGAAAAATAAGGCTAATTATAAAACTATGGTTAAAGAATGAAAAAAAAAATCTGTGGTCTGTGATTGTTTCAAAATTTCCAATCATGCTTTTTAATCTATCTTGTAAACGTGTCTACCGTCACTAATTTACTCGCTGACAACTGTGATACAATGTACGATGTTAATTCTCTTATTTTCTATCGACTAAATCAGTGTTTTCCAAACTTTTCATATCGACGTCACCCAGTTTGAGTAGGTCACTAGTAGGCAGAGGTGGATTAGTGCTATAGGAGATAGCTATGATTGTAATGTTTTATTCAAGCTTGCCATTTAATACGTTTTTACGCTATAAATCGAGTTCAACTTTTTTTTTAAATGTCACGTACGTAGTGTTGCTTAGCTCAGAGAAAAAATGTTCGATTTTTATGGGGAAAAAAAATCGCCGTAAAATATTTTTTTGTTTTATCAATGTGAGTTATGTATGTCAGTGTACTTAAATGAGCCGGTGAAATTATTAAATGTCGACAGATCCGCGGTTAGAAAAAGGTTGGAGACCACTGATAAGGATTTTAGAAATAATACACTAACTACGTACATAAAAAGTAACTTACAGTTGAACTCGATATATAGTGTAAAAAGTTCTTTAACAGCACGCTTGAATAAAACATTAAAAAAACTAACTCCAATAGCACTAATTCACCTCTCCCTACCAGTGACCTACTCAAACTGTCCTAACAATAGCTGGACATCATCTACTAATACACATGCTCACTCGTCCACTACACAAGCACCCAAGCAAGTGTTCCGTGATTTAATTACATCACCATTCAACTACAAATTATCTCCCCTGACCATTCGCACTATTATGCACCCATGTGCTTAAGCGCCCCCCCCCCCCAGGCCAAATCATCAATACATAATTTACGTTATAAAGTTACAAAAAAGACTGTCAAACTGTCTTTTTTCAATATGTGAGCCCCCCCCCCTCAGCATTTTTTGCTGGTTGCGCCACTGCCCATATGTGCACAACAATCCTATTTACACATGCCTGTACGCACCCACACACAGTCAACCCGCTCTTTGACACGCTTCCCGTTATGCAAACGATTACACTCTGAACTTTTTTTTTCAAGTAATAGAGAAATATTTTGAAAAATATAGTCAGCTTATACATATCTGTATTCATTTTAATACTTGAACTTTTCGGTCCCTAAACATACAATACAGTAGATGACGCCACAGGATAACGGTGGGTCTTGATAACCTTTTGATAACTGGCGCCTCTTATTTCAGCTTGTCAAAGTCTTTAGCCCAATGCCCCGGCAATGAATCCATGGTCTTTAATCCCCAACATAGACAACCGTGTAATGGGCTAAGGAAGAATCATTGGATTAGACATGTTTGGATTTAAACCCGTTACACAGAGTATGTAGATCGGCAGGCTACCAAAGCGCCACCACAGCCTGAATTTGTTAGATCTACCTGTACATACATATAACTTGCCTTCAGAGAAGATAAATACGTCAGTCGAAATAAGGTTGCGTATTTGCATAATTTAAAACAAGAAAATAAAATAATATGTTTAGTTTAAAAAGAAAGTCGTTGGGAGGGAGTGAATGTCAAGGCCCCCTTGCGGGGTCCCTGCGGTCGTTGTCAATTGGGTATGATCACCTACTGAGTTCTGGCCAGCATTTATATTTGTCACAGCCACGTGGTTATACAGGACGCACAACACAACAAGAAATGAATCCACAATTCAATTGTAATACGACACAAACCTTTATTTACCTCATAAAACGAACATCAGCGGGCCCTAAGAAGGGCCGTAGCTTTACAAGCTGCAACATCAACAATACATACAACGAACAAAATAGCTAGCTGGGGTGGGGTAGTTCTAAAGGAAGTTAGGACTGTGGTGATCGAACACTTAAGTTCTGCCACGCAGACAGCCTATCTTCCCCACCCCGCTCGAGTAGTAGCACGACTTCACTCTACCTGACCAGCGCTGACTGAATCCCAAATTCTAACTAAAAGTCCCGCGACGCCCATCGGATCTCCGCGCATGCGTGCCGAGACTTCCGCTTCACTGACCAATCGCAGTGACCGTGTACGTCACAACGATCACGCGTGATCAGTGGCGCCTTCAAGCGTGGGGGATAAAGAGAAAAGAGCCCATCCCTCTCCCGCTTGAATATACCAAGGGCACAGGTTATCTCCCTTAGAGACATTTCCCAGGTGGTGTCAGAATTAAAGGGGGTTAATCTTATGCCAGACGCGCTGACCACACCTGGGAATACAAAAGCCTCTGTCTATCCTATATATTTATCTCCTCCCTCCAGTAATTAAATAGGAGTGGGTTCTGGATTTCATTCCTTAAATCACAGAATGTGACAGTGAAGTAGCACCAAGCAGTGGCGTCACTAGGAGGGTGCGGGGGGTGCGAACCGCCTCGGGTGACACCCTCACAAGGGGTGACACCAAAATGCAAAATATCTAGTTTTAGACCTATATTCTTATTTTGTAATTTAAAATAATTCAAAGCCGTATTTAATTTTTAAAAATGAATAAAAATATCTCCGATTATTAACAGCAAATGACTTTATAAGGCTTGGAAAAAAATTAATGCCAAAGGTAAAAATATCTCCGATTATTAACAGACACTGCGTACTTTTTATTATTAATTATTTTAATGAAATTATTGGTATACTTGCGCTGACCTATAGATATCAATTATCGCTAAAATCCTGACCCTGGAAACGAGAAAAAAATAATAAAGTCGCGCATGCGCACATATATACGGTCTCTGGAAAAATAATATGGAGACCGGGGTGTCATGAGAGGGGTGACACCATGAGTTACCGCACCGGGTGACACCAACCATAGTGACGCCACTGGCACCAAGGTCCCTCAATATCTGTTAACATCTAATTTGAACTTTAAAAAAAAATTATAAATGATGGCATATTATAAAATTATTTTTTTTATCTCCCACAAATTACCACAAATAAATTGTTCACCATTTTTAAAGTGTTTTTTTTTTACATTAATTAAATTTTAATGTTTATAATTACCACAAGAATTTATGTATATAAATTCCAATCGGCTCCACCTCCAGGTAGTGGTTCTGCTGAAGCCATTAATTAAGCTTCCAGTGATTTTCTAAAGATATACATGATGAAAATTAAATGAACATCTCTATCTTTCTCCCTCTATCTCTATATCTATCTAATCGAAGATCAGCTCTATTAAAAACAAAATATTGTTTGAGTCTCTAATTGAAGAGCAAAGGTACGAAAAGAGTCACATTTTTTATCGGATATCGAGCAGTTGAGAAAAAAAAGTAAAAAAAAAATACATCTAACATTAAGAAGTGAAATAGAAGAACCAAAGAAAGTTTTAAAATATTATATCCAGAAATCAAGAATGAAATAAACGAAGAGGTTGACATGAGAGAATATCAAGTCGGGGATGAGACCTTAAACAATAATGAAAAATACAACGAGGAGATTAGTGGTATTAGGGAGTAAGTTAGGAAGTCGCATGGGTCACGGACTGTGAGCCCGACTACTGTGAGCAAGATAAGATCGCCGAAGTTTGACTTGTGTGTTTATTTATATTGTATAATATCTATATGATGAAGAATAACGCATATCACTTTTTTCGCAACGACAAACATTGAACAAAAATGTGCATATGTTTAATATATGCTTCAGTTTATTCATAATTCAAACTGTCTACTTCAAAATAATTTTACGTGTTAAAACTAGTTATTACTTAAATTATTATAATATATATATATATATATATATATATATATATATATATATATATATATATATATATATTTCTTTAGAAAGTTTTCAACCGATCCAAATGACACAAAGTTAGATAGATAGATAGATAGATAGATAGATAGATGGATAGACAGACAGATAGATAGATAGATAGATAGATAGATAGATAGATAGATAGATAGATAGATAGATAGATAGATAGATAGATAGATAGATAGATAGATAGATAGATAGATAGATATGGATGGATGGATGGATGGATGGATGGATAAAAAGATAGATAGATAGATAGATAGATAGATAGATAGATAGATAGATAGATAGATAGATAGATAGATAGATAGATAGATAGATAGATAGATAGATAGATAGATAGATAGATAGATAGATAGATAGATAGATAGATAGAGATGTTGAAATAATTTTTATTATTTATATTCATAGAAAATCACTGGAAGCTTAATTAATGGCTACAGCAGAAAAAATATCTAAAAGTGAAGCCGATTGGAAGTCATATTTACCTTTTTATTCTTGTGGTAATTATAAACATTTAAATTATTTAATTAATGTAAAACAACACTTTAAAAATTGTAAACAATTTATTTGTGGTAGTAAAAAACAAATAATTTTATAATCTTCCATATTTTATTGATTTTTGTTTTTTTATATGCCAAATTTAATGTTATAAACAGGCTTGCGGAGCTGCCATATTTTTTCCGGCTCGGCTCCGGCCCCGGCTCCCACAAATTTGACGGCTCCGGCTCCCGGCTCCCGGCTCCCACAAATTTGACGGCTCCGGCTCCCGGCTCCCGGCTCCGACTTCCGGCTCCGGCTTCCGACTCCGGCTCCCGGCTCCGGCTCCCTATTAAAATAGTATCACACGAGACAAAAATGTTTGTAATTTCGCCACGCAAACATGCCGCTGATAAAAAGTTATGCAAATTGTGCCGCGTTCACCCCCATAGTCAGGAACTTGAAAAATATATGCATTGTCGGTTTTACTAAAAACAAACCATTTCAGTGCATCCAGAATAATATCATTATTTTCGACCGAGGTTTCACTAGTCGCCATTTTCATAAGTAATAAAAGTTATTTCAATGATCAAATTAGCAAATAGTAAAATGATACATAATTTAAAATATAATAAAGGCTTCAGTATTTATATTTATTATATATAAATTCGAAGTGACTATTTGGACCCGGGTACCAATAAAGTCTGATTGTTATGCGGACCCGTGGTAAAGATGCACTTAGCTTAGCTCTGACTCCGGCTCGGCTCCGCAAGCCTGGTTATAAAGTCAATTATGTTTACATTTTATTCAGAAAATAGTACTGCATGCGACATACCTACAACAGTAACATATAAAGAAAAAACACCATTCAAGGCAAACACAAACCAAGATATTAAGACGAAAAAAGCAAAAAAAGGTCGTCAAACAAATAAGTAAGTAATCATTTCTGAATTATTTTCTAATCCAAACTTGCTACAAGAAATATTATCTCTTCATCAAGCCTTTTTTTTTTTGACAGAAAATAATAGCCAAGGAATAATTATATTTTCTTTATTGTTGTGGAAAGCTTCAATTATCAAAATAATCTCACTGTTTTGCAATATATTAAATCTTCACAAAACTTTTGTAATTGAACTCAGTACCGTGTTACTTTATTTATCTCTGGCTCAACCTCTTCTCCAACTTTCTACATAAAGTAATCTAAATTCTGTTCACAATGTAGCTACTATCAAATATGGGCGCAATTATATTTTACAATAGAATAACGGCTAAAGTCAAATGTTAATTTTGCTTTGCCCATAAACTGTATACCCAAAACACATAGCCTTGTCAAAATGTAACGAAACATGTGGGGTAGGCAAATCGCAAGTTACTATCCAGTGAAGTGAATTTTCGCATTAGTCTCAGAGACTGTTTACACCTAATAGAGACGTCCATGGAAGTGAAAGACAATTATTTCACTAGGCCAAAGCATGCAAAATTAATGACTAAGAAATATTTCACTCTATGTAGTTGGATTAGTAAATAAAAAACAAGTTTTTTTGTACATAAAGATTTTCAGAAAAAGTAAGCGTTGTCTCCTATCAATGTTTTGTTCAGTCCAGAAACAATAATTCTCAATTACTAGATTTCTTTACCAACTTGTTGACAGTAACTGTACACAGTCACCCGGATAAAGAAAGTGAAATAGAGCAAGAAACTAGAAATTGTTTTATAAACTAACAAAACTAAAGGATGAGACAACATAGACCTAATAATAGTCAAAATGACTATTGAACTAAAAGGTGGCCCTTGATTAAGTTTTTCGATATGGTTGACTTGAAATCAATGTCAACAAAAGTGGTACCTCAGTTTTCAAAACTTAATATTCAACCAACTAAAAGTCTTATGGAGACAGTTGACTCAACTCCTGCAGAGAGTGAAAGATTGATATCTGTTCTTCTTCAGTCAAATGGCTGAGAAAACGCTTAATGTGAAACAAATTTACATCAAATCTTAATGCAGCAAGTGTTGTAGACATATTAGCACAGAAAATTATTCTTTCACATCAAACTGTGCATACTGAAAGGCAAAGCGCGCTGTTCCCGTGTGTATACTACATGTAACTATACTACATGTAACTATACTACATGTAACTATACTACATGTAACTATACTACATGTAACTATACTACATGTAACTATACTACATGTAACTATACTACATGTAACTATACTACTTTGTAACGTAGAATGTCAGGTTAAATACACTTGAAAATTGTTGATAGCCCAATGCCTTCAGATTGCCTATGTATTGTTTAAAAATAGAATCTTTCTTATGGATGACACAAAACAGTTTTTAAGTAAAAAATATTTCTAAGTTAGTTTAGTAGCAGTTTGTTTTATTTATAAAAGTGTATGTGTGTTACACCCAGTTGAGTAAATACTCGACTGTCGACAGAAGAACAAACATTCAACCTTCCCCCCCCCCTACAACTATGGCATATTGTATACATTTGTATCAGTCAGTGTGTTTATTTCAACTATGCTATAGATGGTTTAAAATATTGTTAAAATATTCAAAAGACTCTCTAAGACTGTCCGATGTCACCCACGGTCTACTTCTAGAGTCGTCCCACCTTTGATGTTTCACAAGTCTATTGTTTTCTACCCATCTAGTCTAAACAGAAAGTTTATCTCACTCTGAAGTTGACAGTATAAAGTCAGTAGCTATTATAATGCGGTCGCCATTTAGACAATCGCTGTTATGACAGTCGCCATTCTGATTACGTCGCTCATGTGAAGTCGCTGTATTGATAGTCGCTGTTTGACAGTCGCAATCCTGCCCGAACACCGAAAGAAAATATATATGTCATTTTACTTCAAAGTTTTTTTCCAATGCATATTTGATAGGACCCAAACATATATAGAAGAAAAACACTTGGTGGCTGGAAAAGAATTAAATACTTTGGATAATAAACCAAATTTAACAACTTGGATAAACAATTTTAACTGTACATAAAGCTTTGAACTTTTTAAAAATTTCTTTGTGATATTTTATATGTACTGTTTCAGTTTTATAAAATGATAAAATAATAAAAACATTATACAATAGCATAATTAAGTCTGTTAATACATCTCACCAAATTAACCAATCGAAGAGCTAGAATTATAATCGCTTATAAATACACAAAAAAATAATGCACGAAGTTGTCTTTGTATATCCGCAAACTTTGAAATGCAATTTCAATATGCGACATACATTTGGTGGAGAACAGCAATGTCTATAGTACTATTCATATACTAGCTGTACCCCGCAAATCCTTTGCAGGGAGATAGACTTGTAAAGCCATTGCCGAACCTAGTATTTGGGAGCCCTGCATTTTGACATTCGATACCATGACATGAGATTATGTACTTAATATTTAATGTAAAAAATAATTTTGGGGGCTCCCCTCAAGCTGGAGCCCGGTGGGACTTTCGATTTTGGACCCTCCCCCACCCTAGTTACGCCTCTGTGTTATTTTTTTTAAGTTATGAAATAATTTAAAATCTAATTAGTTGTTGTTTCTTTTTCTTACAACATCCTAAAAGATAAATTATTTAAATTAAAAAAGTCAAAGAAATCTAATTAGTTACTTTTAATTAAAACAACTAAAAGTTAGTAAAAGGATATATATTCTGAAAAAAAAACAATAAAAAAAAATGTCAAAGCCTTTGCAGGAAGATAGACTTGTAAAGCCATTGCAGAACCTAGGATTTGGGGGCCCTGCATTTTGACATTCAATACCATGACATGAGATTATGTACTTAATATTTTGGAACCCCCCCCCCCACCCTAGTTACGCCTCTGTGTTAATTTTTTTTTTTAAGTTATGAAATAATTTAAAGTCTAATTAGTTATTGTTTCTTTTTCTTACAACATCCTAAAAGATAAATTATTTAAATTTAAAAAAAAATGTCAAAGAGATCTAGTTAGTTACAACAACTAAAAGGATATATTCTGAAAAAAAAAAAGTCCGTACAAATTTGTACGCGCCGTACAAATAAAGTGTGCAATTTTAATGTACTGTTAGAAAAATATTCCTCGGTTATGTTTTCATTGCCTTTTGACCTAGTTTTTTAGGTCTATATTGTTATTTTGTAATTAAGAAATAATTCAAAGCCGTATTTATTTAAAATCATAAGTATTTTAAAAGCTAAGAACTTAATTAGTATAGAAATTTGCAGAATTTCTTTTTTTAAATATTATACCGACTTTTAAAAAGAACTTTATTTACGAAATTAGATACGAAAACACGGTCAATAGTCTTATCGTCGCCGACGTCGGAGATTATCGATTATTACTATTGTTTTACGTTTGACGATGTTAAAATGCTCTGTTGTAATAAAAACTACAATGATTTGAATGATATTATATGCTAATTATTAATTTTTAATATTGGGGACTTTTACATTTTATAAGTAAAAGCACAGAAACTATTGAAAACTGTAGATATTTCTAAAAGAAAAGTTGAATCGAGACTCAGGGGATGACGCCATTTTTGAATTCTTGTTTTCCGCTTTCGATTTAACGCACACTGGAAATGAATAATATGATATATGATGATGATACTTTTTTTTTCAAACACGACTGATGATCAAACATTTAAAAATATTAGTTAAGAAATGTTGTTGTTTATTTATAAATAGGTCATCATAAAAGTAATAAAAAATATATACTCTCGACGGACGTTGCAGAAAAGCAGATACATTTCTTCTGAGCAATAAGTAAATGTTTCCTTTAGTACATATTGTATCACAATACTTTATGACATATAACAAAGATAATATTGGGTACTCAGTAAGTATATGAAATATTGTAATTTATTTACAGATTTCATATAAAGTTGTATTTTTTCCTAAAGCCATATGAAGCATGGATAGTATTGTAATATTTTTTTGTAAACATAATTATTGGCATATGTGTAGTTTTGCTTACACAAGCTTATATTAACTATGTGTTGAATTTATTCATTACTTGTAGATCTAAAGGTAAATTGATTTGTCCAATTACTAGCAGTAAGAATGGTGAAAATGTTACTTCAACAAGCGATCTCAGCAGAGAAGGTAAATTATAAAACGTTATTATTAATTAGATTAAAGAAATAAGATCAAAATCAACCAATAATTTGAAATTTTAATCAAACATTAACTCAACTTCAATCAACACAAACTATTTCATCTACATGTATGTAAACATATGGCCATTATATTGTATACAAATATTGGCATAATACTTTTCAACGCTCCTTCCCTCAATATCTGAGCTACTTTGCAACACTGCACCTCCAAATTAGTCTGGCTAGCCCTAACCTACCTACCCAATGAATAAAGAACAAGATAAATATTTTTTAAAGTAAAAACGTAAATGGATTTTATGCACTCTTAAGGATCACTGTTCTTTATTGCCAGGATATGAGTTTTATAATATTCACATGCGGGCACTATTTTATTATTTATTTCTTTATGACACGACGGACATAAATATAATTTCGGTAAATTTTCTTTTTTTTTTTTTAGAAAAAATAGCATTGTCAAAAACATGTAATTTATTTTACACATGTAATTTTTTTTTAAGTTTGTAAACCAATGCTCTAAGTAAATCAATGCTCTAAGAAAACCAATGCCCTAAGTAAACCAATGCCTAATTAGACCAATGCTCTAAGTAAACCAATGCCCTAAGTAAACCAATGCAGCGCATCTCACTTAAGTGACTTATACTAAATATATCTTTATTCATGCGTATTATTTTCAAATCTAATCACTTGACATTAACGTTTTAAACTAGTTTACTATCAACGAGACTACTCAAGTGTTCAAAATTTCAAATCGATTGAGTTCAGAGAAGCTGTTAAAAAATTGATTTCAAACTTACCACAATACAGAATCCGTCCACCACCAAAGGCTGATTGAAATCAACAGGGCCTCCCTTACGAATTTCGGGGCCTAATTTAACGAATGCCTGCGAGGGCCCTATTATAATATTTCAAATCCTGTGGCAAGAGCCGTGAATAATAGTGATTTTCTTAATCTAAATTGTGGGGCCCATACCGGGTTCAGGGCCTAATTTAAAGCAATCGGTCATATCGGCCTAAGGCCTGTTCTGGTAGTCGAAGCACATAAATATAGCCTGCTTCATTTGTCCATAAATGAAGAGCCCTGTGCTTAAGTAAACAGCTGGTATGTTCTTATTGCAAAACGAGTTTTACCATGTCAACACACTCAGGATGTTCAATAATACTGAATGTAATCGATACAGAAGTCTGCATGTTATATTACACAGGGCTACCATGATTTAATAAATAAAATTAAATATGTATGGCGAATAGGTCACAATCTTGTCTAAATTAAGGGAAATTACTCTTGCTAAATATAGTACACAGTAACGGAATTAGGCACCAATTTTAGACCACTTTCCGAAAAGATATAACTCTGATACTTTCAATATAGTCAGAACCAAATGACAATGCAATATTCTTACTATTTCATTATGATTTGATGAGTTTCTTAAGTATTTTTCAAAAAAAAAATTATTGTGGCTGAAGAAAGAATACTCTACTGCGCCTGAACACGGTTGACGTCAATCTTGGTGAAACTACATGCTGCAGTATTTCGCACCAAATGAATGGGTAATTGAACGTATAAGGTGAAGAATGGGGCCATGAAAATGACGAAAATTCTACTATAGCTTATATAGTGCAAAACGGTAACAACACTGATGCCCAGCCCTCAGAGGTCAGATCGCGAAATGAACTTTTGATGCACACATGGCAGGCAAAGGCCTATAAAATAGTATATACATCATGGGTCTAGGACTTATGGTGATCTAGAGTGATGACAGACAGACGGACAAAACGGGGACAATAGCGCTTTCGACTTCTCGAAAATGCGCTAAAAAACAACAACATGAAATCATCTAAATACATATTATTCATTTCCATTCTGCGTTAAATCGAAAGCGGAAAACAAGAATTCAAAATAGCGTCTTGCACGCGTCTAGATTCGATATTTCTTTTTGAAAAATCTATAGTTTTAAATAGTTTCTCTGGTTTTTATTATGAAATGTAAAAGTCCCAAAATTTAAAAGGTAATAATTAACATATAATATTATTCTAATTATTGTAGTTTTTACTACAACAAATATCATTTTAACATCGTCAAACGTAAACAATAGTAATAAATGGAAGTGAAAAAAATAATCGAGCAGTTGTTTTTCAATAGTACATTGAAATTTTCATTTCGTTCGTTAGACGTGGTGGCTGAATGGATAAGCTGCTTGGAATTATCTTTTTTTAATGCTGACTATCCAGGTTCGATTCCTCTTAGGGACATTTTTTTTTATTTCAGAATATATCCTTTTAGTTGTTTTAATGAAAAGTTACTAATTAGTCTCTTTGAATTTTTTTTTTTATTAAAATAATTTATCTTTTAGGATGTTGTAAGAAAAAGAAACAACAACTAATTAGATTTTTAATTATTTCATAACTTAAACAAAATATTTTTTGAAAATATGTATCAAAGCTGAACACAGAGGCGTACCTAGCGTGGGGGAGGGGGGTCCAAAATCGAAAGTCCCGCCGGGCCCAGCTTGAGGAGAGCCCCCAAAATTATTCTTATATTAAATATTAAGTACATAATCTCATGTCTTGGTATTGAATGTCAAAAATTGCAGGCCAAGCCCCCGGGCACACAAATCCCTAGGTTAGGCACTGGCTTTACAATGCTCTATATTCATGCAAAAGATTTGCAGGGTACCCCAGGCTCCAGCTTGAGGGGAGCCCCCAAAATTATTTTACACATTAAATATTAAGTACATAATCTCATGTCATGGTATCGAATGTTAAAATGCAGGGGCCCCAAAAGAGGCCAAGCCCCCGGGCCCCCAAATCCCTAGGTTCCGCACTATGTGAACAATATTCGATTTTAATGCAAAGGCTTTTCAGGGTACAATATGATTGTGTGACGTGGTGGCTGAATGGCTAAGCACTTGGAGCTTTCTTTATATTCTGACTATCCAGGTTCGATACCTCTCTTTGACAATTTTTTTATTTATTTTTTTTTTTAGAATTTATGCTTTTTGGTTGTTTTAATGTAAAGTAACTAATTAGATATCTTTGACATTTTTATTGAAATAATGTATCTGTTAGGATGTTGTAAGAAAAAGAAACAAGTTCATATCTGAAAAAAAATTATGTTGAAAATATGTATCAAAGCTGAACACAGAGGCGTACCTAGGTTGGGGTGAGGAGATACCGCTGGGCCCCAACTTGAGGAGAGCCCCCCGAAAATGTATTTACATTAAATATTAAGTACATAATCTCATGTCATTGTATCGAACATCAAAATGCAGGGGCCCCAAAAGAGGCCACACACCCGCGCCCCCCCCCCCCCGTGTTAAGATTGTTTTATAGGTTTAGAAATATTACACAATTTTCACAATAAAACTCGTTTTATGAAAGCTTCTCAATTACTTTACATCAAAATTAAATGTGGCCGAATGCGGCTC
This sequence comes from Bulinus truncatus, assembly GCA_021962125.1. Lineage (NCBI taxonomy): Eukaryota > Metazoa > Mollusca > Gastropoda > Planorbidae > Bulinus > Bulinus truncatus. The sequence goes on along the minus strand of JAGDYQ010000060.1, from coordinate 2,797,201 downwards.
TTAACATTTTGACACTTTTTGCCGAGCTTTGTGCGACATCTATTAAATTATTTTGCTATTATTTTTTGACACAAAGTATTGAAAAATATTATTATGATCAAGCACTTATATTGCAATATTTAAAGGAAAAAGAAAAATAGTTACCCTTAGGCCTCTTACCAAAAGTTAATTACATAGCAATATTTTTTTTTTATATTTGCAGAACAAAACCAACAAATTATTCCTCTCCCTAGTGGGATGAAAATGGCCCCAGAGATTACAGAGCTATTGGAAATTTTGAGAATTTTTAAAGTTGACCAAAACGATGAAAACTGTAAGATTGTTTTAAAAGCCATTTATGAAATTTGCTATCGAGATTGTGACAGAGAATTAAATATTGAAGAGCAAAGAGAAATTGGAAAAGTTTTAGCAGAAACTGTTGACTATATATTCAATTATCTGATACACTTTGGAATTACGTTTGACCCAGAGGATGGATTAATGTTATTGAAATATCGCTCAGCCTTAGAGTTTATTTTTGTAAAATTTGGAAAGTTTCAACTGGAAAAAGAAAATCTCGATTTAAAAACCTATCTAAATACAATTGAAAGTAAAGCAGACACAATAGGGAGTTTAGATGATGCCATTAAATATTTCAAAGATAACATTGTAGATATGGTTAATTATGACAGTTATTCTCGGGGAGATCTTGTAAACAGTAAACTTGTGAAAGAAAACCACAGCTGGTGGTTAAATTAATAAACTCATTTCATATGAATGACATTATTGTAACTATCATGTTTAATAGCCCCTATGGTTATTAGAAAACCAATCGTTATTATAAAATTGTGACTATAATTTTTCTAAAAAATAATTATTTATAAATAATGTCAATCTGTGAATTTTCTGACCACATGATACAAAAAATTGATGATATACGTGTAAATATCAACACTGATAGCAAGCATATCTTCAATTTTTACCATGATGAATTTATGATTGCTTACAATAAGCATTCTATGTTCTTGGCCGAGGTTCAAGGAAATAGTAACCCAGAAGAATATATTAACCAGTTCAAAATAAAAGGTTCTAAATTTCACATCAATTCTCAATTAGAAATACACCCTCGTGCATTTCATCAGTTATCGCCAAAGCAAAAAGGAAATATTGTTAAGTTGACAAAAGAGTTGAAAGAAAATGAAGACGCGGATTTAGAAGATCTATTAAAGAAAGATAGCTATGCAGAATCCAAGAAAGCTATAGAGGAATACAAACTTATATTTGATAAAAAGGTTGAAAAAATGAGAAATATAGTTGAACAAAAGCTAGAAATTGATATAAAAAGTTATAAAATTAATCATAAAAGTGTTTTTCAAGATGCAATGCCTTTTGAAATAGAAAGATTGTACAAGTTTATTATGTATATTGGTAAACAAAATTATTTTATTAAGGTGGCAAAAACGTTTGCGGAAAACATAAATGTTACAAATGTAGCCGACTTTTGTGCCGCTGGAGAATTTGTAGTTATTCAGTTGCGTAATGAAGCTGAAATTCCAAAAGGTACCCCAAATGCAAAAAAAGAATATGAAAAAAAGAGTGAAGATATTGCTGCAGCTTTTATTAATGACGTAGAAAAAAGGCGAAAATACCAGGAATTATATTTAAAAAAACAAATGGAATATAATGACGATAGTCTGACTTTCTCAAGTAAAATGACTGCAGCTACTCACTTGGTCAAACATGGAGAACAAATATGCAGGCAGTTTGGCAAAAATGAAAGTCTTATGGAATATCTTAATTTAATAAGTGAAAACACCCAGAATAACAAACCAAGAGAAGTGTTTTGGTCACAAGATAAATACTGTTTAATATATAAATATGAATTTCAAAATAATAAAAAAAACTACATCATAATTTTGATGAAAAATTTCACAAATGAAGAAACTATCGCAGCAACGTTTTTTGAAAAAAACTAATTCCTTTTTTTAAAAAAAAATTAGGAAAATTTCAATGCATGTCTTTTGTTGCGGAATATATAATGTAATAAAAAGTTGAGTAGATTGTTTATAAAGACATTTATATGTTTCTTTTTCTGACCTTGGGGGACAGGCTTAGTTTTAATCAAGGAGGTTAATACTAACGGGGTGAATTTTAGAAATATTTAAAAATGTCAATATTATATCATTGAATAATGTTCAAAAACTTTATTCTTTCATTTAATCATATCTGCTTAAAAAAAAATTATAATAAGATATTTAAAAATATCACAATGTTTAATGAACAATTAAAAATGAATTATTAAATATATTTTGTTTAATTGCTCATAAAAAAATTATTACACTAATTCTGTTGATTTTTTTCAACATTGTATACATTTAAAATGTATCTATCAAATATTTATTTAGCTAGGCCTACATGTTTTTTTTTATTTTTCTATTACGACATTGAATGATCCTTCAAATGATAGCTTTGTAATTGTATATTTCTTTATGGTTTTTATGAAATGCATCTAAGTTTTAGTTTTTTTTTTTTTTTTTTTTGGGGGGGGGGGGGGTCTCCATTTCTTTTTTTCACTCTACTTCATGAGTTTAGGAGTCTATAACTCCATAACCATTATAAAGTTGAGACTCATTTTTTATGCTTATTTAAAATAGATAAAAACAGAAATGTTTGCAAAATAATTCAATTACTATAATTATTTTTAAAATGTCTTTTATTTTAAGTATTTTTAGTAGGTTAGTTACCTCATAAATATATTTTCTTTTAATAACAAAAAAGGTACAATTATATCCTTATGACAACCATTTGTTGTAATTGATTTTTGTGTTATTTTACTGCAATAAAAAATGTTTATATATTATTAGTTTTTAAGTTATAAGAGTTTTAATTTAAAAATTATATATGAAATATGGTTGTTTGGTCGGCCAGTATGAACGGTTGCCATGGCAACCGACAAATTGACAGGGTTAGTTACTAGTAAATAAAAATTGTTTTCAATTTTACTCCCCCCCCCTTTCATACTCGTCACCCTGTGAGATCGCACAAGTCTTTCTACCCTTATTTATAACCCTTAAGGTAAGTCAGGTAACCATTTAAGGATAGCTGGACTAGTAGGGCAAACTTTAGTTAACTAAGAAAGACCTGGAATAATTGCTTGGTTATCAAAGAGGCTCGAACACAGGACTGTTAGGAGGACATTCGAGCATCTACACCACTCGGACATCTATTCCCACTCTGTACATTAAGTTAATTATTATGTACAAAGGCTTTAGCTAGTATCATGAATACAACATTAGGTAGAATTGTTGAATGTCTTCCGTATCTTTGCAATTAAAAAAAGATTAAATAGTTACTAGTTTTACCCTGTAAAACCTTTGCATAGAGTTATATCCCTTTAGGCTTGATCGGTAGGCTAGGTTATTTTTTGGTTTCAGTCAGATCCGTTTTTTTTCATGATTATATTTTAAACTGGAATACTGTTGTGTTAATTGTCTGCTTTTGATTTAACACTGAACCTACACCGCAACTATTTATATCGATACTAAGAAGAGTAGTTAAACTAAAAAAATGTTAAGAAATGTGCCTTCCAGGGTATACAGTATGAATTATTTCGCTAGACCAAACCATCACAGTCCAAAATAAACTGTTGTGACATGTCACATTTTAAAACATGTTCTATCAATTCTAAACATGCACACTGACAGACATATTCGAAAATTTCTAAATTTAATTTGTTCTTGTTTAGCTATTGTAATGGCTAAAAATAGTTCAAAGGGAGATAATTAGTGTATTCTAGTATATTGTATCCTAAAATTCATGTAAACACATTAAATTAATATTTTAGAAACAATAATTTATTTCATTGATCGGAGAATAATATATTTCTTATTATTAGACTTAGTTGTTATATAGTATAGTATAGTTCTAAATTTCTAAAGATGCCTTGTTGGCTTATAAAAAAGAATTTCACCGCCCCTCCCCGCCCTCCCCGCCCGACCTCCCGGTCAACAATTACCAAACTTTTTAGACACTTTTCATCCCTGACTTTTTAATCACACTCTGTATATGGGTATATGTTGGTATTTGTTAACTGTTTACCTGGCCTTTAACTTTCCACTCTTATAATGACTCCCGTAATAAAAATCAAATATTTACTTTTTTACTTGATTATTCTTGACATAGCGAATATCACAAAGTAAATTGTCATTGATCATGGCAATTAGATTTCATCACCAACTTCTCGTCAAGTGTGTAATACTATATAACTTCTGGGTATTTAAAAATATATATATATATTATTGGATTACCCTTTGTATATGTATTGACTTCAATCAATGGAGGGTTTTTTTTATAACCATTTCAAATCTTCACATTTTTTTCGTCTTTGTACTACTTAAGTAGTCTTCAAGTAAAATAACTTAAAACCCACATTTTATCTATTATATTCTGTGATTTTAGTAAATTCATAGTTAAAGTCTAATATATTTTAAATGCCAACGACTCTTTTAACACTTTATGTATTATTAAAATGTTCTTGTTTTAAATTAAACAAATACTTAACCTTATTTCGACTGACGTATTTATCTTCTCTGAAGGTAAGTTATATGAATGTACAGGTAGATCTAACAAATTCAGGTTGTGTGGCACTTCGGTAGCCTGCAGATCTACATATTCTGACTAACGAGCTTTAATCTCATTACGTTGAAAAAAAAACTTCAGAGTGTAATCGTTCACGTGATGGTGGCGTGTCAAAGAGCGGAGTGACTGTGTGTGTGTGCGGGGGGGGGGGGGTGCGTGCACATACGGGTGCATAATAGTGTAAATGGTCAAGGGGAGAGAATTGGTAGTTGACTTGTGATTGAATGAAAAAAGAAACATTTGCTTGGGTGCGTGTGTACTGGACGAGTTAACATTTGTTTTAGTAGTTGGTGTCCAGCTATTGTTAGGACAGCTCGAGTAGATCACAAGTAGTGTGAGGTGCTATTGGAGATAGTTCTGATTGTAATGTTTCATTCAAGGTGCTATTAAAAAACTTTTCACATTGTATATCGAGTTCAACTGTATGTTAATTTTCACGTACGTAGTGTATTATTTCTAAAATCCTTATCAGTGGTCCCCAACCTTTTTCTAACCGCCGATCTGTCGACATTTAATAATATCGCCGCAGACTTCAAAGGATGGGGTGGGTCGGGGGAATGGGTAGGTTGATTATAATAAACCTGATCGAGACACACTAACAAACCTGATCGCGACACACTAACAATCCTGATCGAGACACACTCAGAAACTTGATCGAGACACACTAACAATCCTGATCGAGACACACTAAGAAACTTGATCGAGACACACTAACAATCCTGATCGAGACACACTAACAAACTTGATCGAGACACACTAACAATCCTGATCGAGACACACTAAAAAACTTGATCGAGACACACTAACAATCCTGATCGAGACACACTAACAAACCTGATCGCGGCACACTAACAATCCTGATCGAGACACACTAAGAAACCTGATCGTGACACACTAACAATCCTGATCGCGATACACTAACAATCCTGATCGAGACACATTAACAAACCTGATCGAGACACACTAACAATCCTGATCGCGATACACTAACAATCCTGATCGAGACACATTAACAAACCTGATCGAGACACACTAACAAACATGATTGCGACACACTAACAAACCTGATCGAGACACATTAACAAACCTGATCGAGACACACCAACAAACCTGATCGAGACACACCAACAAACCTGATCGAGACACACTAACAATCCTGATCGAGACACACTAACAATCCTGATCGAGACACACTAAGATACTTGATCGAGACACACTAACAAACCTGATCGCGACACATTAACAAACCTGATTGCGACACACTAACAATCCTGATCGAGACACACTAAGAAACTTGATCGAGACACACTGACAAACCTGATCGAGACACACTAACAATCCTGATCGAGACACACTGACAAACCTGATCGCGACACACTAACAAACCTGATCGAGACACACCAACAAATCTGATCGAGACACACCAACAAACCTGATCGAGACACACTAACAAACCTGATCGCGACACATTAACAAACCTGATCGAGACACATTAACAAACCTGATCGAGACACATTAACAAACCTGATCGAGACACACCAACAAACCTGATCGAGACACACCAACAAACCTGATCGAGACACACTAACAATCCTGATCGAGACACACTAACAATCCTGATCGAGACACACTAAGAAACTTGATCGAGACACACTAACAATCCTGATCGAGACACACTGACAAACCTGATCGAGACACACTAACAATCCTGATCGAGACACACTGACAAACCTGATCGCGACACACTAACAAACCTGATCGAGACACACTAACAAACCTGATCGAGACACACTAACAAACCTGATCGCGACAAATTAACAAACCTGATCGAGACACACTAACAAACCTGATCGAGACACACAAACAATCCTGATAGCGACACATTAACAAACCTGATCGAGACACACTAACAAACCTGATCAAGACACACTAACAAGCCTGATCGCGACAAATTAACAAACCTGATCGAGACACACTAAGAAACTTGATCGAGACACACTAACAAACCTGATCGAGACACACTAACAAACCTGATCGAGACACACTAACAAACCTGATCGAGACACACTAACAAACCTGATCGAGACACACCAACAAACCTGATCGAGACACACCAACAAACCTGATCAAGACACACTAACAAACCTGATGGAGACACACTAACAAACCTGATCGAGACACACTAACAAACCTGATCGAGACACATTAACAAACCTGATCGAGACACACCAACAAACCTGATCGAGACACACTAACAAACCTGATCGCAACACACTAAACATCCTGATCAAGACACATGCCAAATGTTGTAATTTTTTACATGGTTGTAAAAACGATTATATAATAGTCTTTAATATAATAGTTAGTGAAAGAGGCGTACGTAAAATGGTAGATTTCAATGTACAATGGCGTAGCGAACTTAACTCGCGCCCGGGGCAATATACCTTTTTAGCGCCCCCTCCCCCATTTGAAATCCATATAATATTATATTACAATATACCATTTGGCGCCCCTTTGTGAGTAGCGCCGGGGTGTGTGCACAATTGCTCCCCCCCCCTCACTACGCCACTGACAGTGTATATGTAACATCATTATCCATCTTTTAAAAAAAATACAGCTATGGAGCTTCAAATACAATTATAATTGAAATATAGCATTCCTCTGACATGTTAAAGTTTTGGTGCTGAATGATATGTGCCGTATTCCTTGAACCAAGTAATTGGCCTTACACTGTGAGACCTACAGCTATTACCAGGCCACACACCATCACATTGTATTCAGCTTGCTGACTCAGAAGTGGTTTATGATATTTGTATTTCCTTTTCCGCAAGGCGCCAATATGTTGTGGAACAAGAGGCGGGTTAAGGTCGATCTAGGGCCCCAAGCGCAGGTACACCATTGTATATAGTGCAGAGTGGCTCTTAGTATTGGTACAACAATTATATATATATTTATCTATCCATCTCTCAGGCCCGTAGCGTGCGGGGGGGGGGGGGAGAGGCAGAGGGCTGTCCCTCCCCCCGCGTTTTGTCTGGCCCCCCTCTGCTTATTTGCTCTACTTAGTAAAATGTATTACCTGCCCCCCCTCCTATTACCTTTGCTATTTCCTGGCCCCTTCTGTAGAATGCCTGGCCCCTGCTATAGAATGCCTGGCCCCTGCTGTAGAATGCCTGGCCCCTGCTGTAGAATGCCTGGCCCCTGCTGTAGAATGCCTGGCCCCTGCTATAGAATGTCTGGCCCCTGCTGTAGAATGCCTGGCCCCTGCTGTAGAAATTTTCATGCTACGGGGCTGCATTTACATCTTCTATTTTAATGCTTCTGCCGAAAGAAAATGACCAGATTTAAAACTATAAATTCATTAAAGGTCGTGCACATGTTATATAACGCCGAAGGGGGAGGGGGTGGTTGCAAATTTGTTAATTTAGTTATATTGTGGGGTTTTTTATTTTGTTAAATAATGTTATATGGGTAAAAAATTGACATAATGCGTTACATAATATGTGAGCGGCTTCTAATTAGTATTTTTGCTTATAATTGGTTAGGCTGCAAATAGTTTTTTTTTTAAGTTCAATTTACAGCCCACATGATAAAAACTGAGTTTAGGCTAGTGTTAGTAGAATAAGTAGTGCAAGGGAAGTAGCCCATTTATTACTGTCGTTCGTCATAGTTAAACATGGCTACATCCCTTGATTAATATAAAGAGAATTTTTATTTTTTATTTTATTTTTTACTTGATAAAAAAAATAATTTATTGAAAAATTAATTATTGATTCATGCATTGTAGTGGACCAAAAACATGTATGAAAAATGTTCAGAAATTCTGTCCCTAAAAAGTGCCTCAAAAATTGATTACAAAATGTTTCCGGTATAAAATAAATAAATTATCATTACAAACACAGACGTCATTTCATTTACAAAAGATACCGTTTGGCGCTTCGATAGCTCTGTATCAATTTAAGTTCTATAAATATCACTAGGCATAGAGATTGTTATTTTTTTTCTGGTTTTAATTTAAAAAATTTTTTTTTCTTTTTTTATTGTAATTTAAATAATAAATACACTCTCCGGATTATAAACGTCCGGATAAACGACATTCCACTGTGTATAGCTTTCTGATATGACCATGCTGTAGCCATTTTCTGAAGTATTTAATTTTTGTCAAACGATTGTCATTCCTTGTGCTATTAAAAGTGTTCATCATATATTTTCTTGGTGACTATTTATAGAGATTAAAAATAAAATTATGAATCAGTCAACATTGACTAGTGTATTGTTTCTGTGAAAGTGGGAGAATGAGAGGCCACGGCTACCAATATTACACCAACGCCTCCCAACATCAAAGCCTCAACAATAACTACCGAAACCAACAAACCCCTAGACACATTAACACAATAACTCGCCTTTGGCGAAAATCGTCACTATTGCTTTTTTACAGTTAAATCAAGATTACTAACTACAAATTATATAGGTCTAATGTTTTAGAAAATGCATATTATGGGTTTTTCTTTTTAGACATATATTAGTAAAACTAACAGTATATTAGAGATGAAATTTTAAAAAATTTATATATTTTTATACATTTCATTGTAATATATAATTCGTAATTTAACCATTCATTTTAATATTAACAAAGTTAATAGTATATATATATGTCTGTTTTTTACATTTTTGTAACTATGGATCGTTTTATAATAGAACTGAGTTAAATAAATTTTGTAATATAACATATGATTTAAGTCAAATGCTAGTAAAAACTTCTTATACATAATAAAACATCTACATTGGCGCAATTTAAACTTTAAAGTTGTTTTTTTTTTTTTTTAAATGAAACATAAGCCAGTCTTTTTCCGTTAATGAAAGCCATTTAAATTAATTCTTCATTTGAGGGGGGAGAGGCAGGGGGGCCGCGTTTCTTTGCCTGGCCCCCTTCTGCTTATTTGCTCTACTTAGTAAAATGTATTACCTGCCCCCCCTCCTATTACCTGCCCCCTTGCTATTTCCTGGCCCCTTTCTGTAGAATGCCTGGCCCCTGCTATAGAATGCCTGGCCCCCCTGCTGTAGAATGCCTGGCCCCTGCTGTAGAATGCCTGGCCCCTGCTGTAGAATGCCTGGCCCCTGCTATAGAATGCCTGGCCCCTGCTGTAGAATGCCTGGCCCCTGCTGTAGAATGCCTGGCCCCTGTTGTAGAAATTTTCACGCTACGGGGCTGCATTTACATCTTCTATTTTAATGCTTCTGCCGAAAGACAATGACCAGATTTAAAACTATATATCCATTAAGGGTCGTGCACATATTATATAACGCCGAAGGGGGAGGGGGTGGTTGCAAATTTGTTAATTTAGTTATATTGTGGGGTTTTTGTATTTTGTTAAATAATGTTATATAAGTAAAAAATTGACATAATGCGTTACATAATATGTGAGCGGCTTCTAATTAGTATTTTTGCTTATAATTGGTTAGGCTGCAAATAGTTTTTTTTTTAAGTTCAATTTACAGCCCACATGATAAAAACTGAGTTTAGGCTAGTGTTAGTAGAATAAGTAGTGCAAGGGAAGTAGCCCATTTATTACTGTCGTTCGTCATAGTTAAACATGGCTACATCCCTTGATTAATATAAAGAGAATTTTTATTTTTTATTTTATTTTTTACTTGATAAAAAAAATAATTTATTGAAAAATTAATTATTGATTCATGCATTGTAGTGGACCAAAAACATGTATGAAAAATGTTCAGAAATTCTGTCCCTAAAAAGTGCCTCAAAAATTGATTACAAAATGTTTCCGGTATAAAATAAATAAATTATCATTACAAACACAGACGTCATTTCATTTACAAAAGATACCGTTTGGCGCTTCGATAGCTCTGTATCAATTTAAGTTCTATAAATATCACTAGGCATAGAGATTGTTATTTTTTTTCTGGTTTTAATTTAAAAATTTTTTTTTTTCTTTTTTATTGTAATTTAAATAATAAATACACTCTCCGGATTATAAACGTCCGGATAAACGACATTCCACTGTGTATAGCTTTCTGATATGACCATGCTGTAGCCATTTTCTGAAGTATTTAATTTTTGTCAAACGATTGTCATTCCTTGTGCTATTAAAAGTGTTCATCATATATTTTCTTGGTGACTATTTATAGAGATTAAAAATAAAATTATGAATCGTCAACATTGACTAGTGTATTGTTTCTGTGAAAGTGGGAGAATGAGAGGCCACGGCTACCAATATTACACCAACGCCTCAACATCAAAGCCTCAACAATAACTACCGAAACCAACAAACCCCTAGACACATTAACACACAACTCGCCTTTGGCGAAAATCGTCACTATTGCTTTTTTACAGTTAAATCAAGATTACTAACTACAAATTATATAGGTCTAATGTTTTTTAGAAAATGCATATTATGGGTTTTCTTTTTAGACATATATTAGTAAAACTAACAGTATATTAGAGATGAAATTTTAAAAAATTTATATATTTTTATACATTTCATTGTAATATATAATTCGTAATTTAACCATTCATTTTAATATTAACAAAGTTAATAGTATATATATATGTCTGTTTTTTACATTTTTGTAACTATGGATCGTTTTATAATAGAACTGAGTTAACAAATTTTGTAATATAACATATGATTTAAGTCAAATGCTAGTAAAAACTTTATACATAATAAAACATCTACATTGGCGCAATTTAAACCTCTCTAAAGTTGTTTTTTTTTTAAAATGAAACATGGCCAGTCTTTTCCGTTAATGAAAGCCATTTAAATTAATTTTCATTTGAGGGGGGAGAGGCAGGGGGGCCGCGTTTTGCCTGGCCCCCCTCTGCTTATTTGCTCTACTTAGTAAAATGTATTACCTGCCCCCCTCCTATTACCTGCCCCCCTTGCTATTTCCCCTGGCCCCCTTCTGTAGAATGCCTGGCCCCTGCTATAGAATGCCTGGCCCCTGCTGTAGAATGCCTGGCCCCTGCTGTAGAATGCCTGGCCCCTGCTGTAGAATGCCTGGCCCCTGCTATAGAATGCCTGGCCCCTGCTGTAGAATGCCTGGCCCCCTCTGCTGTAGAATGCCTGTGGCCCCCAGTTGTAGAAACTTTCACGCTACGGGGCTGCATTTACATCTTCTATTTTAATGCTTCTGCCGAAAGACAATGACCAGATTTAAAACTATATCCATTAAGTGGTCGTGCACATATTATATAACGCCGAAGGGGGGAGGGGGTGGTTGCAAATTTGTTAATTTAGTTATATTGTGGGGTTTTTTATTTTGTTAAATAATGTTATATGGGTAAAAAATTGACATAATGCGTTACATAATATGTGAGCGGCTTCTAATTAGTATTTTTGCTTATAATTGGTTAGGCTGCAAATAGTTTTTTTTTTTTAAGTTCAATTTACAGCCCACATGATAAAAACTGAGTTTAGGCTAGTGTTAGTAGAATAGTAGTGCAAGGGAAGTAGCCCATTTATTACTGTCGTTCGTCATAGTTAAACATGGCTACATCCCTTGATTAATATAAAGAGAATTTTTATTTTTTATTTTATTTTTTACTTGATAAAAAAAATAATTTATTGAAAAATTAATTATTGATTCATGCATTGTAGTGGACCAAAAACATGTATGAAAAATGTTCAGAAATTCTGTCCCTAAAAAAGTGCCTCAAAAATTGATTACAAAATGTTTCCGGTATAAAATAAATAAATTATCATTACAAACACAGACGTCATTTCATTTACAAAAGATACCGTTTGGCGCTTCGATAGCTCTGTATCAATTTAAGTTCTATAAATATCACTAGGCATAGAGATTGTTATTTTTTTTCTGGTTTTAATTTAAAAATTTTTTTTTCTTTTTTATTGTAATTTAAATAATAAATACACTCTCCGGATTATAAAACGTCCGGATAAACGACATTCCATTGTGTATAGCTTTCTGATATGACCATGTTGTAGCCATTTTCTGAAGTATTTAATTTTTAATCAAACGATTGTCATTCCTTGTGCTATTAAAAGTGTTCATCATATATTTTCTTGGTGACTATTTATAGAGATTAAAAATAAAATTATGAATCGTCAACATTGACTAGTGTATTGTTTCTGTGAAAGTGGGAGAATGAGAGGCCACGGCTACCAATATTACACCAACGCCTCAACATCAAAGCCTCAACAATAACTACCGAAACCAACAAACCCCTAGACACATTAACACACAACTCGCCTTTGGCGAAAATCGTCACTATTGCTTTTTTACAGTTAAATCAAGATTACTAACTACAAATTATATAGGTCTAATGTTTTTTAGAAAATGCATATTATGGGTTTTCTTTTTAGACATATATTAGTAAAACTAACAGTATATTAGAGATGAAATTTTAAAAAATTTATATATTTTTATACATTTCATTGTAATATATAATTCGTAATTTAACCATTCATTTTAATATTAACAAAGTTAATAGTATATATATATGTCTGTTTTTTACATTTTTGTAACTATGGATCGTTTTATAATAGAACTGAGTTAACAAATTTTGTAATATAACATATGATTTAAGTCAAATGCTAGTAAAAACTTTATACATAATAAAACATCTACATTGGCGCAATTTAAACCTCTAAAGTTGTTTTTTTTTTAAAATGAAACATAAGCCAGTCTTTTCCGTTAATGAAAGCCATTTAAATTAATTTTCATTTGAGGGGGGAGAGGCAGGGGGGCCGCGTTTTGCCTGGCCCCCCTCTGCTTATTTGCTCTACTTAGTAAAATGTATTACCTGCCCCCCCTCCTATTACCTGCCCCCCTTGCTATTTCCTGGCCCCTTCTGTAGAATGCCTGGCCCCTGCTATAGAATGCCTGGCCCCTGCTGTAGAATGCCTGGCCCCTGCTGTAGAATGCCTGGCCCCTGCTGTAGAATGCCTGGCCCCTGCTATAGAATGCCTGGCCCCTGCTGTAGAATGCCTGGCCCCTGCTGTAGAATGCCTGGCCCCTGTTGTAGAAATTTTCACGCTACGGGGCTGCATTTACATCTTCTATTTTAATGCTTCTGCCGAAAGACAATGACCAGATTTAAAACTATATATCCATTAAGGGTCGTGCACATATTATATAACGCCGAAGGGGGAGGGGGTGGTTGCAAATTTGTTAATTTAGTTATATTGTGGGGTTTTTTATTTTGTTAAATAATGTTATATGGGTAAAAAATTGACATAATGCGTTACATAATATGTGAGCGGCTTCTAATTAGTATTTTTGCTTATAATTGGTTAGGCTGCAAATAGTTTTTTTTTTAAGTTCAATTTACAGCCCACATGATAAAAACTGAGTTTAGGCTAGTGTTAGTAGAATAAGTAGTGCAAGGGAAGTAGCCCATTTATTACTGTCGTTCGTCATAGTTAAACATGGCTACATCCCTTGATTAATATAAAGAGAATTTTTATTTTTTATTTTACTTTTTACTTGATTAAAAAAAATAATTTATTCAAAAATTAATTATTGATTCATGCATTGTAGTGCACCAAGAACATGTATTAAAATGTTCAGAAATTCTGTCCCTAAAAAGTGCCTCAAAAATTGATTACAAAATGTTTCCGGTATAAAATAAATAAATTATCAATACAAACACAGACGTTTTGAGTTAAGGAAAAGGTTACAAAAAAAAAAAACATCAACACAGTAAGCAAAAATGTAATCATAACATCCATAAGAAACTGAAAGGTTTTGTTGCACAATCTCTTTCTGCAAGTTCAAATACGACAATTCGACAAGTTATAAAAGTTTTTTTTATATTTGTAGAAGGAAGTATGTTTTCTATTGATAAGCACAGACACCATGTCATTGCCATGTGTATGAGAATACAATCAAGTCCTTTGTACTAATGTAATTGGTAAAGCCCTCACCAGTCTGTGGACTACTTCTGATAAGGCAACCTTGTGCAGTTCAATTGTATTGATTTTCTTGCACTATTGCACTATTGATTGAATAATTTATTGAATATCGAATTATCAATTGCATTTTGCATTATCGATTAATTATTTAATTATACAATGAATATTGAACTATTTTTTTAATAATGAATTATGGATTGAATATTGAAAAATCGATGAAGTCCAAAAAGAAAGGAATTATACCTGGACTACTATGGTTGTCACTCCCTCATCGTCTCATCTGTATTTCAAAGTTCTTACACTAGAACATATTTCAAAGTCCTTACACTAGAACATATTTCAAAGTCCTTACACTAGAACATATTTCAAAGTCCTTACACTAGAACATATTTCAAAGTCCTTACACTAGAACATATTTCAAAGTCCTTACACTAGAACATATTTCAAAGTCCTTACACTAGAACATATTTCAAAGTCCTTACACTAGAACATATTTTAAATGTGTTTCATGTCCTAGACATGGGCGTCGCTAGGAATTTTTTTAGGGGGTGGGGGAGGGGGCAAAAATGTTCCAGGGGGGGTGGGGGCATATAACAACTTTATGACATTTTTTTTAAATGTAAGGGGGGGGGCAAATGCCCCCCTTGCCCCTCCCCCATGAATACGCCCATGGTCGTAGATGTCCTGATGGACCGAAATATCCCTGAGCTGGCAATTTCTTTGTGTTTTATTTGTACATGACAATATCTGGCTTATTAAAGTATTAATAAATTAAGCTGTATTACAGTAAGTGATGTCAAGGTGGCAGAAATATTTCACATTTAAATTTTAAAAAATCCAATTTAAGTTTGTGGAGAAGAAAATGAACGACATCCAATCATGATAGTAACTTCAGAGATTATTAGTGGTAGATAAAAACATTATTTAGAACTTACGTTGTTTTTGTTTTGTTTAATATGAAGTTATATTTATTTATTTTCTTTCCTAACTTTGTTATAATTTACTAAAAATAGATTATTTCCGTAATGTAAGTCTGCATTTTATTTTTTATGTCAATTCAAAACATTTTATGTTTATTTTGGAGTGTTTTCATTTGATTATTTTTGTAACTGGTTTTATGAAGTTGTTTTAAGCTACGTTTATACTATTCACCGCCTAAAGAAACCCCACGTTAGTAAGTTTATACAACTTTGAACTAAATAGTTTTATTAAAATGTACAAAATAGTAATAAATGATTCCTAGGGCTTAGCGCAGTGGTGGCGATCCTATGGCACGCACAGAATCATCAGTCGGCACGCACAGCATCATCAGTCGGCACGCACAGCATCATCAGTCGGCACGCACAGAATCATCAGTCGGCACGCACAGCATCATCAGTCGGCACGCACAGCATCATCAGTCGGCACGCACAGCATCATCAGTCGGCACGCACAGAATCATCAGTCGGCACGCACAGCATCATCAGTCGGCACGCACAGAATCATCAGTCGGCACGCACAGCATCATCAGTCGGCACGCACAGAATCATCAGTCGGCAAGAGACTAGGCTACAATATCATTTCTTTTAATTTCTATTGGAGTAGATGGCACTTTGCTCTAAATAGGTGGGGTTTTTTTTTGGTTGAATTTTGAGCACGAGGTCCCAAAATGGTTCGCCACCACTGGCTTACATGATTCAAAAATTAACAGACATTATATTGACAAACTAAAAGTGTGTGCGCCAAAATGCATTGATTAATACAAGTACTACGAAAATTTTTGAAACTCATACAAATCTATAATCTTTTAATGGTCAATTTTGTCATTTCATTTACAAAAGATACCATTTGGCGCTTCGAAAGCTATTTGTCAATTTAAGTTCCATAAATATCACTAGGCATAGAGATTTTTTTTTTTTTGCTTTTAATTTAAAAATATTTTTCTTTTTTTTTTAATGTAAATATATATGTGACTTTAGGCAAAAACTATTTTTAAATTGGGTATAAAATAGTAAAACGATTTGAACTCTGAATTTGTTAAATAGATTTCTAATGACATCAAATTAGAAACATTCAGAGTTTAAAATATTTTTGCTTTATAAATCACGATCTTATTTCCTATTGAGCTGTTGAATTGACACGTATCAAAGGGAATGTAGTCCATACGTTCAACTTTATGAAGCGGTTTTGCAGTTTGTTCCCGTATTATGAAAATGACCTACATTGGAGCCATACTGAATCAGCGCATATTTCAATCCTTATAAATATTTTTTTTAAACGCACCCAACCTTAAATTTGTAAATAATAAAATATTAGTTCGGTGAGCAACGGCGGCTGGGCTTTGTGCTAACCAAGGCTGGGGAGCCGGAGTCGTTGTCGGCATGGGTACTTTGTCATGAGTTGGTTGTCGGCATGGGTACTTTGTCATGAGTTGGTTGTCGGTATGGGTACTTTGTCATGAGTTGGTTGTCGGCATGGGTACTTTGTCATGAGTTGGGTGCTGGCGCAATAACCTGCTGACTTCAGTGAAAGTGTCCGTCCCTCTACCTCCCCACCCATAGAGAAGTTCTTTTCTTTGGAGATTTATACTACAACAGATAATTGTGGCTAACGTTTAGCTCATGACTACATGTGAAAAATACAGTTTAATAATCAAGTAGGCTGTTCTTTACACACTTGTGATCCTCTTAAATTAAAAAAAAAACTGCTAACAATATTTTGAGATTACATGTACAGCCCCAGATGTTCAATAGGTAGTACAAATAGTTTACATGTACAGCCACAGATGTTCAATAGGTAGTACACATAGGAGACACTTGTGTATTTTATGTTAGCCATGTAGACAGGTATTTACTTGCAGACTTGACTTTCTGTTGACAAGTGTGGTAGTATTTTACTTAATGATGATAAGTACGTAGACTATTACGTTATGCTGATATATCAGTCATACGACGAATACTAATTCAATAATGATGGAACGGAATAATCAAACGTTCTCCTAACAATAAAACTTCTAATTAAAAAAAAACAACAACTTTTAATAATAGCTCGCTCACTGACCTTTTTAAAGCTGTAAACAACTGATTGTGAAGCTCCAGTAGTATCATGTATCGGTACAGTATAAAAAAAAACAAATATATATTTATATATAAATATAAAAACAAATAGATATGTATATATAAATATAAAAACAAATAGATATTTATATATAAATATAAAAACAAATAGATATGTATATATAAATATAAAAACAAATAGATATTTATATATAAATATAAAAACAAATAGATAAGTATATATAAATATAAAAACAAATAGATATTTATATATAAATATAAAAACAAATAGATATGTATATATAAATATAAAAACAAATAGATATTTATATATAAATATAAAAACAAATAGATATGTATATATAAATATAAAAACAAATAGATATTTATATATAAATATAAAAACAAATAGATATGTATATATAAATATAAAAACAAATAGATATTTATATATAAATATAAAAACAAATAGATATGTATATATAAATATAAAAACAAATAGATATTTATATATAAATATAAAAACAAATATGATCCCGTGTGAAACTGTATTTCTTCAGCTGTCGTCAAGAGTCGAATGATAGGGAAAATATGTTTAGTCAATTTAAAATACAAACTAAAATACTTCATCTGATAGACTTGCTCTTCTAGCTAGCAAATTTATATTGTGTAAGATTGTCTCAATTTAAAAAGGAATGATGGTGGTTGATAAATAAGTTTTCCCCGTGCGCAGTCATACTGCCGACAATGTCCTGAAAAATATTATACACATAGACACGCAATAAAAGTTGCTGCATGTAAATCTACGACTTTAATTTATCTTACCATTAACTCATCGGTTAGGTTAGTGGTCGGCAAAGTGCGCGGCTCCGGAGCCGCATGGTGGCTCTTTGGCTCCTTAAGTGCGGCTCTGGCATTTAGTTTTATTTTTGTACTACCTATTCGGTTTACTAAACAAGCAGAGTTGGCTCCCAATTTTTTGTTTAAATTGTTGTAATGTTCATATTTGGCTCTTTTTTTAATAAGTTTGCCGACCACTGGTTAGGTGAACAAACTTTGTAAGTGATTGTGTTTCATGCCATAGGCCAAAGACTGTTTAAAACTGTGCATTATCTATTATCCAATGACCCATATATCAAACTATTATATTGAACCGAAATAGCCTAATTTGATGTGTTCATATCGCCCGTCTGTTTTAAGTAGTCTGGTATTGTCTGGTATTGTATCGCATTTAGAAATTAAGAAAAATATCAAGAATTATGTTGGAGTCAATATAATATGACTTGTTTAATCAAATGATATCAAGACGATTCATAGCTGTCGATGGAAACCGTAGCAGATCTAATCAGACAGAAATGTGCTTAACAATTGAAATAAACAATAACCTATACTGTGTCCTAGGGCAGACTATAAAAGTACATTGCAATCGAGAAGATAACACTTTGAGTCAAGCCGTTAAAAAACTTCAAAAGCTCTCATTAAATTTCATGATTTAGTCTGACATCTCATAATGTTTAGACATTTCCATTGATTTTGAAAAAATTACGGGCAATTAACATTCTGTTATAACTTTACTTCAACCCCACCCCCTCACCCCCACCCCCTCTCCGTCGTATACAAACTCCCGAGATGAATAATTAGATCGCCACTTTTGTACACATTTTTCATTTGCACACTCACGCAATGACCTACACATTCAGTTTTGGCTTGGAAATAGCTGACGCTATTAGCTCGGGTGGTCTTCCTATAAAAGGCACCGTGCTGTGAGTCGAAAAATACTCAGAGACAGGGGCTAATAATAGACCGATCAGTCACTCATAGAGACAAGAACCAGAGACGGAAAAACGCACCCTGCCATAGAGGACACAGTGAGTGCAAGAACAGTTTGGAGCTGGTGGGTGGAGAACATTATTGACAGGTTATAACAAGATTTA
Organism: Bulinus truncatus; assembly: GCA_021962125.1. Taxonomy (NCBI): domain Eukaryota; kingdom Metazoa; phylum Mollusca; class Gastropoda; family Planorbidae; genus Bulinus; species Bulinus truncatus. Next base: position 2,777,725 of record JAGDYQ010000060.1, on the reverse strand, counting down.
TTCACAGTCTACAATGTACAGGTTATAACAAGATTTATTCACAGTCTACAATGTACAGGTTATAACAAGATTTATTCACAGTCTACAATGTACAGGTTATAACAAGATTTATTCACAGTCTACAATGTACAGGTTATAATAAGATTTATTCACAGTCTACAATGTACAGGTTATAATAAGATTTATTCACAGTCTACAATGTACAGGTTATAATAAGATTTATTCACAGTCTACAATGTACAGGTTATAATAAGATTTATTCACAGTCTACAATGTACAGGTTATAATAAGATTTATTCACAGTCTACAATGTACAGGTTATAATAAGATTTATTCACAGTCTACAATGTACAGGTTATAATAAGTCGAGGCTAAAACAAAACAACAAAGTCCATTATGCGTACAAGTAATCCAATTGAAACGAGTCTACGTGTTATCGCTGGCGTTGTGCTAATAACGAACTCGCGGCATCAACAGACCTGGGGTTCTCCACTTACTCTGTCCGTCCACTCCGTCTGGTTCGACTTGTTCTTCGTCGTCCCTTGCTCGTCCGTACCTACTCCTCCTATGAATCACAGTTCCTTTTATAGGTAGTCTCACCCACGCTAAATCCATCGTTTTCCCGCCAAAATGGAGGGTGAAGGTCAGTGCGTGGGAGTGCAGGTGGCAAATAACACTATTTCATTATTTGTACTAAGTCGTGGGTGAACGACCGAACTAAAAATGTGTAGGCGTACAAAAGTTGTGATTGCATCATTCATCTCGGGGCAGGGGTGCGACTGGAGGGGGGTGAAGGAGAGTTATAACAATATGTTATTTTTTGCATAAATGTTCCTATTGCTAGAAACAATTACTTAAGAAAACCATAACTTGGACGGCATAACCAGAATAACTTTACTTTAGTCAAAAATAGAATCAGACCAGGTCATAATTGTACTCAGAAGTATGCTGATAGAAAGTATTTTTAACAACGGGACGAGATTAGTACAGATAACCATAATGTGCCAATATATTAAGACATGTGTTTATAGATATTTAGGTAGCCAATAGGCTATGATGTGGTACTCAGCAACAATAGTAAGCAAGTTTTATTGTAATGTTTTGTTAGAAGTTGGTTTTTGGACCTGTCAGGAAATGGACCACTGGATACAATTAAGACAAGCGGCACTCATTTTGGGTCCATCTATTCAAGTAACTAGCACATTAGTATTCACATCATCATCATCGTCACCATCATCATCGTCATCATCATCATCGTCATCATCATCGTCACCATCATCATCGTCATCATCATCATCGTCATCATCATCGTCACCATCATCATCGTCATACCCTTAACCGATATGGTCGTCGGGGGAATGCACGGACACACCAACAGACAAACTTCTCCATAGTTGTCTATCCTGTGGGACTGTCTTTAGTTCTTTGGTGTGTGTGTGCGTGTGTGTGTGTGTGTGTGTGTGTAAAGTCCCTGTAAGGATGAGATGAAATCTCCTGTAAACCACTAATGGGACAGTTTTTGCACTTCCCTTCTTTCAACTCCACCATGGCCGATAGTGCATTGGCCATGGAGGCACCACGGCAAAGTTTAATCATGATTTGAAATATCGATTGGTCGTCACCGAAGAACGATCCAGGGCCCCACAGGCCGAAAGTCGAGCATTTAACCACACAACCATCCGTCCTTAGTTTAAAATAAAAATTGGTAGCCCTGTCCGTTCTGTTATATTGTCCAATATTGCCTCTGGCGCCCTCTGCGATGGCCTCCTTCTACAGTCCCTTGGAGAATAGTTTTTGGCAGGCTATCATACCTTAGCTCATGTTCGAACCTTACACATCAGTACTATAAAGGATTTAAAAGTCTACATTAGGCATCTGATGTGTGTTTGTCCTCAATGCTACACTACCATCCAGCACTGGTTGTCAACATTGAAACCCGTACACAAAGTAAATACACATGTACAAATATTTTAAACAAAACTAATATACACTAATTAAACAAATTTAATGCATATATTTTAATCAAAATATATATTGTCCAGCTTTGTAAACAAAATGTACATAGTCCTACATAATATAAAACAAACACAAAATAATTTATATAATTCTTTTATCTGCTTACCGTCGAATAGTCCGGTATTTAGCTGTCCATGAATATAGCTGTCCGTGAATTTTACCTGCCCGTGAATATAGCTGTCCGTGAAATGGGCTGTCCGTGAGTCGAGCTGTCAGTGGATTGGGCAGTCTGTCAATCGACCTGTCCGTAAATAGAGCTGTCCGTGAGACGAGCTGTCCGTTAATTAAGCTTTCCGTGAACCGAACTGCACGGGTCGAAATGGAAGAGTCGAACTGTTTGGTTCGTCCGAGGTTGCAATCACATTTAAAACAATAATTTAGCCAATAGTTTCAATAGTATATTACATATTTCAATCAAGTTAAAAAAATACATTTATTTTAACAAGGGCAATATGAAATTTTAAAGCTAGATATGATATATACATTAGGGTGGAGTGAAAAAAAAATGTTTTTTTAATTTTTTATTCTAATAGCTCAAAATGGTTACCAAATGGTCTAAGTAGTCATGGCCTAAAATATCTTTTTGTAGTGTAACATTTACCGGTGCCCCAAAGGCCTTCACATTTTAAAGGATACAAACTTTAAAGCATTATAACAATTTTGAATGAAATCAACATCTCAGTAGTGATATTTGTAATGTTAATGTGCAAATATGAGCTGCTGAACTAAATTATGTTCATGAATTAACAATTTAACAATTTACAATAAATCAGGATCGTCGATTTTTCATAAGGCAGGAGACAAATAACGTTACAGAAAGATGGTCTTCCACAAGTGCCTGTCACCATCTTTGCACGACGGTTTTGATTTAATGTCAAACCAAACAGGGTCATAAACCCTCTCAATATAAGTTGAAAGTTCTTGTAGCTCAAATGACTTTTTTTTTCACTCCACCCTAATATACATATTTGCGTGAGTGTGTGTTATAGGAAATTGTGTTATTCACTCTTGAGATAGTGTTGGAATACTTGATGAGAATAATGCAAGAAAAGTATTCACTTAACGCTTAAAAAAATGTGACGTTTTTTATAACTGTCTAGGCTTTGGTTTTCTTTTTCGTCATATCAATATTATTCAGTAACAAAGAACGTCAAAATCTTTGTGTCTTTTGTGAATATATTTTGTTGAAGGATAATTAAATATTTTGACAAATTCCTCGGAAAGTGATAAATAAATCGCTTGTGAGAACCTTCTTGTGTCCAATAAACATCAGGTTGTTTTCCTTGTGTCAATTTACTTACTAAATCAACGTACGTTTTTACCGATGCGATGGTGTTTTCCTTTTCACAGATTTCCTTTCCGTGTTTATAAAAATGAGTCGCTGCAGCCCTTGGACTTGTAAATGTCAAACCTTCACATGGACATTGATCTTTTAGTTTGTTATACTCGTTTATATAAGAATTTCTTTTCCCTTCATTTTGGTTAAATTCATTGACTATTTCCTGTTGTTTAACTTTTATTGAAGTTGATTTAAGTCCATTACATTTTTTCGCCTCATTTCTTAAAAGAATAACAGCGAACTCTCCTGCTGCACAAAAATCTGTGAAATTGTCAACCTCATCAAATTTTGCAAACTCTATCGCTAATTGTATTAAATGTTCCTGTCTATAATTAGAGGAGAACAAACTATACAATCTATTGATTTGGAATGGCTGTATGTTAGCAAGTATTGCCACTTTGTTTATTAAAAAATCATCCAAATGTTTCACATGAAGCTTCTCAGCTATATAAATCAATTCATGAATAATTTGATTATCAAAAACAATTCTGTATTTTTTCAAGGTGTCTTGGACAGGTCTGAATTCTCTTTTTTCATTATTTTTAATTTGTTTTATCAAAACAGTTCCATTTTTCAGCTTCTCTGTGACTTGAAGAATTTCTTTTTTTTCTTTTGCCGTCAACTGTACAAAAGCTCTAGGGTGAATTTTGAGTTGTTCATTGATATGAAACATTGTAGGTAATTGGCTAAAAAATTGTCCTTGCATGCAAGATTCGGTGTCACTTTGCAAAAGTTTTTTTGCTTCAGATTTTTTGATAATTCCAGACCGGTCATTTTGCATTAACGCCAGTATATAGAGTTTGTATTGACCTCTGTCCAAAGAGTTTATGTTGTGATTATCTGTGGTATCTTTCTCACTCATACTGAAGTATATACAAACATAATTTGACACACTACCCTATATATTTTTTGTCATTTAGATTATTAAAAAAAATCAGTTTAAATTAAAACTAAACTTTATTGTTCCACCACTTGTGGGAGTCTGGCATTGCTTCTGGTCTCATAAGATCAACGCTAAAATAGCCTTCTGTATCTACTCCATCTGTGATATTCTGTTTCCAGAGACGGATAGCTTCATCCAGCACATCTATTGTGTCGCTTTCGGCTTTTAATTCTTGTAAAGCTGTATCAAACCTTTCCCCGTCCTCTGTTTTAAAATGTTTATAATCGTCCAAGATAAACTGTAAAGCTGAGCGAAATTTCAACAACAGCGGTCCGTGAGCAGGCTCAAAGTTGTACCCAAAGTTTAGAAGAAAAACGAAAATTTCTTTGATTGTTTTGTTTAAAAGTGTACCTATTTGTATCTGTTCTTGATCACTAAATTTGACTTTTGCTTTACCACTTTCGTAGATTTCTTTTAAAACATTTTTACAACTCTCGTCACTTGAACGTTTTTTTAAAGTGGACAACACACTGACCAAAATATCGAGTTTAATATGGTCACTTGAAACTTTTCCAGAATTAGACAAATTGTCTAGAAGGTCCCGACCAGTGTGACCTTGATCTTCACCAATGATTACTCTAGATGTATAAAGAAAACATACATAATTAATTAAACTATCCAAGAAATATATAGTCAATCATAAATTGTGATATATTTATATATATTCTAGAAAAAAGACAGTTATCTCCCCATGAACATCAGTTTGCGAACAAGCTAAAAGGAGGGAGTGCGTTTCTAGCTTCTTAAATCTCATGATTTATATGGTATCCAGACAACCCCCCCCCCCCCCACCTTCCCCACCCCAAGGACAAATCACCCAGCGAACAAAATGCCAAGCGGACAAAGCCTCCAAAAATTATAAAATCTAATATCTTGCGCCAATTTTTATTATAAAATCTAATATATAATAGCTGGATGTAAAAATATTTTTTAAATACGTATTTTTAAAAGGATTTTTTTTTACAAAGTAGCCAAATAAGCTGCATTAGCCACAGTGGTTAAAAGTCCTTGGTTAGCTTTACATCAATATACAGCTTATCTGTTAAGGTTAAACAAAAAAATAGTTAGTGTTTTAGCCTATGATCAAGACTGACCGTATCTTTCTTTTATTTTTTAATGCTCGTGCCAGACACACTCTTTATCGCATAAAAATCACAATGTTCGAAAGCCAATCCTTTATCTAGGTAAAACAAACAACATTGGAACATGCGTAATGAGAGTATATAAGTTGACAAGACATGATTTCTTCAATCGACAGACGTTTCCTTTGGCCCAAGGTCAAGATGATCGTATATAAAGGAGCAACAATAATATCAGCTTAAATTCGATCTTAATCTTCTCCCAAATGTATTTTGGGAGTTATTTCCGCAGTGTGTTTGTCCGATGAGAGTTATTTCAACTGGGGGTTTGTCCAATGGGAGTTATTTCCATTTGGGGTTTGTCCGTTGGGAGTTATTTCCAATTGGGGTTTGTCCGATTGGGAATTATTTCCAATTGGGGTTTGTCCGATTGGGAATTATTTCCATTTGGGGTTTGTCCGATGGGAGTTATTTCCAATTGGGGTTTGTCCGATGGGAGTTATTTCCGCTAGGGGTTTGTCCGATGTAAGTTATTTCCACTGGAGGTTTGTCCAATGGGAGTTATTTGCGCTTGGGTATGATGTGATGAAGGCTCTTTTCCAAAGGTAGATCTTAATATCTTTAAGGTCAATTTATTGTGTTAATTTAACATGACACACAATAATCATTCCAGCCAGTGCACTATTAATGAAGTTACATATAATGATATAATACTCTCAATTTTATTCGTCATTGATTTATCTTTCAAACAAATCAGGGTTTAAAATATTACACATGAATCATTACTTACGTTTCTAAATGTTTACTGCATCCTGTCGTAAACGCTCGGTATGCCTCTTCTCTCAAAAACGCCTGGGTGCTTAATTTTCCGTATGGTGGTGCTGACAAAACCTTCTTTTGTTTATTTTCTTTAGGAGTAGTTTCAGTTCCTTAAAAAAAAGTATTCCCTTTTTTTTTTGTAATTTTTTAGGCAAAAATTTAATTAAAAAATTTACAGATTTATCATTATTATCAGTTTGGAGTTAAGATCATTGTTAACAACATTCAATATAAATTATTTATAAAGCTGAATTAATTTCCCGCTATTTAATTTTAAAAAATCTATTGTTATTGATTTATTGGTATTTATTTTTAAATTTGCTATTAACACTTATAGGAGACACTTCGGTCCTATGACTATGTTTTCTAGGTACCTATACATACAAAAACTTAGATAAATGAAAAAAAAAATTACTTTAAAAAAATCGACCCATTATCAAGTGCTAAACATTTCGTTTTTCTTTATACGTCACTTATAAATTTAAAAAGCACACTTATATATTAAAAAAAAAATACATTCAATCTTGTACGAGTAAAAGTATTGAAAATTGTATTATTTAACAATTGCATGAAATATTTCTCCCGGTGTGTGGTGGGGAATGAAAGACGGGGCACTACAAAAAAACTAAAATTTGTCTTAAGGGGGGGGGGTGATTTTTTTATTTAAAAAAAAATGCCTGTGTAGTGTTTTTGTAGCAGGCACTTGTAAATAATTCAGTTACATGAAAAAAAAATATATTTACCTCTAGAATCATAGGAACTGCGTGAAAAATATCTATTTCTGTCAGTTCGACAACTTGATTCTACTTTTGCAGCCATTAATTAGAATAGTAAAGGCCTGAATTTCCTAGAAAATATATATTTGTCATCGATCATAATCAATTTAATGTACTATTTTTTATATGAATGGAACATTTCGAAGCTAAATAAAGCAACCTACAGACTTTCCTAATTCATGTCCTGCAATTAAGTAACATCAACAAGTTCATCAAAAACATGTAAATCATTAACACAAGCATGAAAAGTATCTCTTGACACAGCTGATCTTAAATTTTCGGGGCTATAAGGAAATACAATTTTACCTCTTTTATGGGCCCTAAGTCGCATCTGTAGATCTTAGGCAAAGTTACACATCGGGGGACCCCCCCCCCCAGATAGCGCTTAAAAATGTGGTCGCTTGCAAACCCTTCGCCCTTTATATCTTTGACTACGGCCCACTCCCCATCAACATCTATTTCATGTTAGAAGTATTGGGTAATGGCAAAATAACAGGTCATCGGCAAATATTGAAAATAACCGCTAAATGCAACACCACAGAAAAACAATCTAATGAGATCGATCTTATTCTTCTTCCTTGGGCTCTACATTCCAATGAGGGGCCGGACCTGCCATACTGCTTTTCTCCACTTTTCCCGATCCGTGGTCTTCTTCCTCCACTCTCTCACTCATATGGCTTTAAGGTCTTCCTCCACTCTATCACTCCTATGGCTTTAAGGTCTTTCTCCACTTCATCTAGCCAACTGCTTCTTGGACTGTTCTTAGGCCTTTTCTCATTGGGTGTTGTCTTATATATTGCTTTCGGACCTCTGTTGTTTCTCATTTTATTCTAAGTAGAGACCCACCTAAATCTATTCATTTAATTTCTGTCATATGCTCGTTTTTCGTATAGTTCGTTTAGTTCTTAATTTAATCTACTTATCCACTCGAAATTGTCCTTTACTGGCACATATATTTTCCTAAATATTTTCCTTTCCCAAATAACATAGATTAAGTTAACATTTATTACATGATATGACTGATATAAGCCTAAATGACTCGCACAATGGTTATATCACTCTTTTTTTCTCTCTTGTTATTGCACCCTGTTTGTTAACAAAAGTCAAACTATCGATAACACCTACCTCCCTTCCCTAGAAAATAAAGTCAATTTTTTTTTAAATCCCCTCCCCTCCGCCCAATCTCTTCTTAAAAAAACAAACTTTTAAAAATAAAAAAAAATTATCAACACTTCACCAATTTCTAAATCAAACTTTAAATAGAAAATTTCAAGCTATCCCACTAACTCTAATCATTGAAATCTACTTTGACTAAGATGTCAAAATCAACGAGTCTCCTTTCCTAAAAACAGTTTTTCCTTCTTTGATTTGCTTCAAAAATAAACTACTCGACGTAATTGTCCGATACCAACTGTTATCTATCCACCTTATCTCTCCTAAGCCGATACCAGCTATTATCTATCTACCTTATCTCTTATAAGTCGATACCAACTGTTAACTATCTACCTTATCTCTCTTAAGCCGATACCAACTTATCTAGCCACCTTATCTCTCCTAAGCCGATACCAACTTATCTATCCACCTCATCTCTCCTAAGCCGATACCAACTGTTATCTATCTACCTTATCTCTCCTAAGCCGATACCAACTGTTATCTATCTACCTTATCTCTTATAAGTCGATACCAACTTATCTATCCACCTCATCTCTCCTAAGCCGATACCAACTGTTATCTATCTACCTTATCTCTTATAAGTCGATACCAACTTATCTATCCACCTTATCTCTCCTAAGCCGATACCAACTTATCTATCCACCTCATCTCTCTTAAGCCGATACCAACTGTTATCTATCTACCGTTTCTCTCCTAAGACTAAAGGCATCACTGTATGCTTAACATCGCTAGTTTTTATTCACACCATTTTCAGACACAAACCAGAGCAAGCCAGAACAATTTTATATAATTAATGGTATGCAATATAAAGGACATAGACTATAGTTAGCCATATAAATTTACTTTTTAAAATTGATATATTGCTAATTGCAGAAGATCCTCTGATTCATGTAAGAACTCACAGAATTATTACCTTTTTATTGATGATCGATATTAATACAAAGTAGTGTTTTCACTACTTACCCGGGATATTGTAATACTCTATTAGCTGGACTAAATGTTTAGCTGATAACATTCTGGAGATGTATGACACTAATAAACTAAGTTAATCTTTTGATAATTTAGAAAAAAATTATCCTTATATACCTTTTTTTTATGAAATATATCTAGGCGTATTATATTTTTTAAAAAAAGGTTCACTATTCATTAAATTTGGAATTAGTTCTTTATACAACTAACACAAAGCAAGGCTCCTAAGTGACTCTAACCACAATCAATGTATCGATCAGTCGTGAATGACGTAAATAGTTACTGGGAAGTTTCTTTGAATGTTAGTTTAAAAAGTTTGAAATTGAATGTTGCAATGTCTGGTTTAATCGATAAATTAAAACTGAAATGACCAGAGGTTGGCAAATACTTTTTTTTTTAATTTAGGACCACAGCGAGCAGGAACTTGTCAGGAGCGTCAAACAGGAGCAATGTGTTTGGTTAAGGTGTACAGCAAAATTTCTTTAAAACTTTAGAATAGACAAGATAAAGTCGATAAAAAGGCCTGAAAGTTGTAATGGCTGGATAATCAGCTCTTTAGAATACGCGGCTTTACACGAACCCAACATAATATTTAATTCAATAATTGTCTAGTTGTTTATTTCTTTAAGCAAGGTTCTTAAATTTGTTTACGTAATGCCCGTAACGTTCGTACTTTTTTTTTTATTATAAATTTCTTTAAGTTTAATAAGATTTCATTTGCATCTCTTTTTTATCTATACTCATTTTCTGTTAATAATTTTACGTAAACTATTTATAATTAGGATAATCAATATTTATCCTCAATAAAATGAATGATTATAAATAGTTTTGGTGGTAATGAAAAGTATACACAATTAAAACTTTAATAGAATTATAGTAATAAAAAAGGTTAATTTTATTACTATTTAACAACATTAAATCTGATAGTCGAAGAAAGTATACTGTATCTTTCCAATAAAATTATATTGCATAATTAGATTATGAAAAGTGAAAGGTAATAATAAAATGAATCTGAGAAAGGTTGTTCAGGGTTTTCAAAATGAATTATTTCGCTAGATGATATCAGCCGTGCTAAGTCCACATCAAACGGTTGTGACATTTCATATCCTAAAACAAATTGTACCA
>JAGDYQ010000060.1:2747486-2764986 GCA_021962125.1 Bulinus truncatus | reverse complement strand
TAAATCGAAAGTAAAGAATTAATACAACAGTATTCCAGTTTAAAATACAATCATGAAAAAATCGGATCTGCCCGAAACCAAAAATAACCTAGCCTTCCGATCAAGCATAAGGGAATATAACTCTATGCAAAGGTTTTTGCACGGTAGAGCTAGTAAATGCATAATCTGCATCACATGTTCGGTTATTTTCTTTAAAAAAAACTGTGCACTCAATAACGTTTAGGTTCAATTGAGTAGGTAAATATCATTGATATACAGTGGATTCCGCTTAATTGGGACACCGCTTAATTGGGACAGCCGCTTATTTGGGACAAATCTCAAAGAAACCAAACCAAGAAGCCAATAGTAAATGTGTATGTTTAATTGGGACAGCCGCTTAATTGGGACGAACAGCCTCAGTCCCGATGTTTCCAAATTAAGCGGAAACGACTGTATCTAGTAAACATTCAGTGAAATTAAACTTCTTTCATACGTTTCCAAAGTCCCGATTATTTGGTGACGAAAACTGGAATCTCTCATTCCTTTCCCACGTTACTTTCTTTTATCGTCGCCGGCATTTTCACATTGACTGACGTTCCACATTCTAAGTGTAATGATCTATGGGGGGGGGGAGGGTAGGTTAAACTGTCGTTGGCCAGACCTTTTCGTGATTGTATGTGGTGCCCTCGACAGCCACTCCCAGGACTGAAATGTAAATGGTCTATTTTCTCGGGGACCAATTACAACAATAGTCATTCGCTGCACATGTAAAACTCCTGAAACGTTCACATAGAATCGATACGTTACAACAGTCTGAACTACGTTTCTTAAAAAATTAGACTTTGGATATGTTTTTTGACAGATCTATATCAGGATTTAAAAACATACGAAATTATTTATATCATGTTCGATTTATTGAAGTCACGCACCGTAGCGTAAGATGTGTTATCTAATTAAACACATTTGCAGCTACGGTAGGCACGTAGTTTACGTCCTGTTTCCGTTTTCTTTAATGCTCGTTACTACTCTTGTCTATCACTTTCTCTTTCAGGGACATCAATTAATTTTTTTAGGGAACAATTATATGAGTTATGAACGTGGAGTTAATTCATTTAAAAAAAACACATTTAAAAACAAACATAACCCAGATATCACGTGAAATGGGTAAAAAGAGGGGGTCCTAGACAACTGTTTTCCCTCCCCAATAGAAGGGCCCACAGTAATGAACAAGGCATATTGTATGATATTGTTATGAGAAAAATAATTGTGATTATTGGAGTAAACTATTTATTAAAATCCATACAAGAATATCAAGTAGTTCATCATTTTTTTATAAACTTACTTGCATTTTGATAAACTGTGACATTTGGTCTCAAATTAGGTCTGCATTTATTTTTTACTTTACTATAAAATAGAGAGTTTGCGCGCCAACTCTTCAAACAACAGACAGAAAGAGTTGTTCGTGACTGTGTCCCCTGGCTCCATTACTTCAACCAACTTTATGTAGCTCAAGTTGATCTGCCCAGCCAAGACGTCGGACTTGTTTAACGTGTCTATTACATATTACACTCTTGTCAATTACACATTACACTGTTGTCTATTACACTTTACATTCTCTTGTCTATTACATATTACACTCTTGTCAATCATATATTACACTCTTGTCAATCATATATTACACTCTTGTCTATTACACATTACACTTTTGTCTATTACACATTACACTCTTGTCTATTACACATTACACTCTTGTCTATTACACATTACACTCTTGTCTAATACACTTTACATTCTCTTGTCTATAACATATTACACTCTTGTCAATTATATATTACACTCTTGTCTATTACACATTACACTCTTGTCTTCAGGGATCGTACGGATGTTTACGTAAACAATATTATCTTAAATGATTATATTGAAATGATATGTAATTGCTTGATATATTAAAATTACTATGTGCTCTCACTTTGTTTACAGATTCCATAAACAACAAATTGGTGGTACTAGCACTGACAATGTAGTCACTTGTAAAGATCCTCAACAACACATTGAGAATTTTATCAGCGACAGTAAAGACCAAAACTGTGACATGGTACTGGGATCCATTTAAAAGTTTGTTAAAGCAAAAGTCAAACTCAAGGAAAACGAAAAAAAGGAACTCGGAATTCTTCTAAAGAAATTGGCAGAGCTCATTTTAGATTATCTGGCCAACTTCACATATGACTTTCGGCCTGACTACGTGTTAGATCTGTTGATATTTCGGTCAGCTGTCAAGTTCCTAGTGGACGAGTTTAAATCTCTCCCAACTGATGTAAAGGATGAGACGTTGGAACAGGTTTTGGATGAAATAATGACAAAGTAAAATACAGTAAATGAGATGGATGAAACTATCGCACATTGGAAATCATACAACACTGGCATGACTGACTGGAAAGATTATACCAGCCAGGATTTTAAAAAAAACCGATCGGAGTACCAAAGTCTCACAGCTGGTGGAATCTTTAAAAACATGTTTAAAAAACCACAATTATTGTACTAATTATAATTTTAAAAACAATTATATAACATCTTTTTTTTTCTAAATAACGTGTTTAATATTCTTTATCGCTTTTAAATTCAATATAAAATAATAAAAACAATTTTTTTATCTTTTTTATAGGTTCTTAATTTAATTTTCAGTTTTTTTGTTCTTCTGTATTTATTTACGTTATAAGCAAGTGGCTTGGGCACATCTAGCTGTTAATGGTAAACAGAAAATGTAGAAAAAATATATCTAGAATTGTAAGCAGTCTAATTTTCTATGTCTTAAATTTTTTATCCGCTCAACGTCAAGTTAGAAAAGTGTTTTTTGTTGTTGTTTTTTTTTTTATTAAGCGCAGTAGTAAATGACTAAAAACAACAATGGTTACATGTGCAAGACATTATCTGTAATTTATTTTAACCAATTTTGCTATAAATATTTAACTAATATGGAAAATTTTCAAAACGATTAGATTTGCTGCTCGATTTGAATAATTGACGCAAATAAATTTTAAATTCAAATTGATGCACGTTTCATTGACACAAAATATTTCAATTACCATTTGTATTAAACAAATTTCTTTTTATATACTATCAAATTGCCACACTAAACAAGTTACTTAAATTTAAGAAAGTTTTCTTTTATTGTAACAGATTTTTTAAATATATGTATATTAAACTATAGTTCCGACCTGTTCATTTAAATGAATTAGTTTAAGTAATGCTATTATTGTTTTTATAAGCAACTAATAATCTAAGGGAGATCACTTATAGCTTACCGTATATTTTATTTATTAACCGCCCCCTCAATTCCTATCACAGGTTCCCACACTACACAACTCCTCCCATCTCCACCTTACGAGAGGCTAACCCTACCACCTACTATACCATACAAAAAAAGTTGGCATGGTAGCTCTGTCCCATTTATGCTGGGATATGTTTACTTCTGAATGTTATAATAAAAATTCTAGAATCACGAATAACCCATTCGATTATCTATGACATTTATTTTTAATTTATAGTAATTTCAATATTTTTTCATAATATAGGCGACTTAGTTTGCTTTTGATTCAATATATTAAATCGTGAATTTAGAGTTTAATTAGCCAAGTACAGGTATTCTGTAAAAGTAGTCAACAATAGATTAGTGCCATAAGAAGAATTGAAGGTTGGCAGCTGAAAAATTGGGACATTGTTGGTAATAATGGTAAAATCACAAGATGTGTGAAGTCCCTGTAAGGATGAGATGAAATCTCTTAGATCCTATAAACCACAGTGCAGTGCCCTTCTTTCATCCCCACCATAGCCGATAGTGCAAGTCATGGAGGCACCACGGGAGATATATAGGGAACTTGAGCCAAGACCTGAAAAATTTCCTTGGATAGAGACCATAATTTAATTATTTTGATATCAAAGGATCAATTCCTTCTGTATTCGATATTACAATACATTTGTTAAAAGTAACAATTGTTGAATTACACATCATAGACTTTGTCTACAATTTTTAATGAAATAATATAGATTTATTTGTGTTGTTTTTAGTTGTTTTTTTCAAGACCAAAAAAAGAAAAGCAAGAGGGAGATCAAGTTTGAATTATCAAAAAGCTATTTGTGTATTATGGATGTAGTGTAATTTAACTAAGATTAATGATTAATAAACATTGTCATGTATTTAGACCTGTGGTGATGTATATGGAAATATAATATATATTCATGTATTATAACTAATTATTTAGTTCTGATTTTGTGGAAATACTTTATTGGTTCATTTGGCTACACTGGTTCGATTTCAGTCCCAGGCTAGTGAAAAAAAAATTGAGGAATGGACAATTTTGCCTGGTGGTCCTCAGACATTTGGATTGATAATAGTATTTTTTCTTTGCCACAAATATAATGAATAATCAGTGTGTGATTGATTTTATTATTTATTGTAATTGTCATTTTGCACCCCAAAGTGTTTGTACTGTATTTTTCTCTTGTCTTTTATCAAGTTTAAATGGATGACACTGTTATAGAAATCTTGAAGTAAATAAAAATTTCATTATTTTCGTTGTTGTTTTTTTTTTATCGACTTAAGCTAGATCTAACACATCCATTCTGATTAATTATTTAAAATTATTAATAAAAAGGAAAAACTTTTCAAGTTCATTACTTTAAAGATATTATTTTTAAGAGTATATGTCACATTTCTTTTTACCAACACTGGTACCAATATATAACACTATGATAAATACATACAGTTTCTGTGTTTGTTTTTTGAAATTAAATTTTAGTTTACATTCTTTTGTTTTTATTAGCATTTAAACATTTTAAATTAAATTTTATTTTACATTCTTTTGTTTTTATTAGCATTTAAACATTTTAAATTAAATTTTATTTTACATTCTTTTGTTTTTATTAGCATTTTAACATTTTAAATTAAATTTTAGTTTACATTCTTTTGACTAAGAACTTAATATTTCACTAAAATGTAGGCCTATCCTGTACAGGTACTTGGTGAAAGTTACATTGTCTACCCAGCATGTAGTCTAAATTTAAATGTATAACTGATATCATTTTTTGGGAAAGTGTTATTTTGTCAAACATCGCATAAATTTAGAAACTTGTAAATAAATGAAGCTGAAGTTGATTTATTATATTTATATGAATGACAAGAAGGTCTAGAAACTAGTTTTTTTTTTTTTTTTAACTTTGTACAACCCTCGGTTCCCGCTCTTAAAAATTTTATTATAAACATATGACATTTTCAACTTTATTTTAAAAAATATATGGGATCTATTTAATAATCATGACATTTTTTCTAAGTAGGATAGCTTATCAAACTAGTAAAAACATGTATTTTACAGTAGGACGTTGCCTTTGGTGAATATGACTTCTTTGCATGGGCGTCGCTAGGAATTTTTCCGGGGGGGTGGGGTGCAAAAAAACACGTTTTTTTGTTTTAACTGACAATGCCATACATGTTTATTACTCAATTAAATCTAATTTAAGTATAACATTAATTATTTTATTTTGACATAAATAAATGTATTTGAAAATTCAAACATTGTGACTACAAGCACAAGTATGTTCCGATTTAATTTTTTTTTGTTTATTTGGCCTTCTGTAGCTTGATTTGACCTTCGAAAATGTGTTTGGAATTCAGATTGTTTTTTTTTTTTAATTTGGCAACTCTTGTTAGTTTATAATCGTCTGCCACTGAGTGAATTTTTAAATGTATCCTACATTAATATGAAAAGATGGATATCAAAAAATAAATGTACAGGTTCAATAAAACGAAAAGTAGAGCAATCGCGGGATTCCGAAAAGCCGTTTGCAGTATCTGAATGATCACATGCATTGAGGACAACAGTACAAGCTCAACAGCCAGACACAACTGAAGATGCCTTACAGAACGAAATAGCTGGTATTTCGATGTACGACTGAATTGTTATATCATCTGTTACGTAGATCATCATAGAATTTATAGAGTGTAGCACTAAACTAATTAAAAAGTTAAAATATTGACACGTTAGTCTAATGAGTCTGCTTACATTCATTTTCAAGGCTGCGAGATATGTACGAATGTATTATGTCTGTATGCATTATGCGTGTATGTATTATGTCTGTATGCATTATGTGTGTATGTATTATGTCTGTATGCATTATGCGTGTATGTATTATGTCGGTATGCATTATGTGTGTATGTATTATGTCTGAATGCATTATGTGTGTATGTATTATGTCTGTATGCATTATGTGTGTATGTATTATGTCTGTATGCATTATGCGTGTATGTATTATGTCTGAATGCATTATGCGTGTATGTATTATGTCTGTATGCATTATGTGTGTATGTATTATGTCTGTATGCATTATGTGTGTATGTATTATGTCTGTATGCATTATGTGTGTATGTATTATGTCTGTATGCATTATGTGTGTATGTATTATGTCTGTATGCATTATGTGTGTATGTATTATGTCTGTATGCATTATGTGTGTATATATTATGTCTGTATGCATTATGTGTGTATGTATTATGTATGCCTTATGTTTGTGTGTATTATGTCTGTATATATTATGTATGTATTATGTCTGTATGCATTATGTGTGTATGTATTATGTCTGTATGCATTATGTGTGTATGTATTATGTCTGTATATATTATGTATGTATTATGTCTGTATGCATTATGTCTGTATGTATTTTGTCTGTATGCATTATGTGTGTATGTATTATGTCTGTATGCGTTATGTGTGTATGTATTATGTATGCCTTATGTTTGTATGTATTATGTCTGTATATATTATGTATGTATTATGTCTGTTTACATTATGAGTGTATGCATTAAGTGTGTATGTATTATGTGTGTACGTATTATGTGCGTATGTATAATTGTGTATGTATTATGTCTGTATGGATAATGTGTGTATGTATTAAGTGTGTATGCATTATGTGTGTATGTATTAAGTGTGTATGCATTATGTGTGTATGTATTATGTCTGTATGGATTATGTGTGTATGTATTAAGTGTGCATGCATTATGTGTGTATGTATTATGCGTGTATGTATCATGTCTGCATGAATTATGTTTGTATTTATGTGTAGATAGATAGAAAGGTCTAAACTAAAGTGGTTAAATTTAAATATTGAGTTATCTAACTTTGCACGTCTACGATACCACGGATTATCTGCTTCTACCACTTTGCCACTTTAGACTTTCTTTATGTTAATAAGGCTAACTAATAAATCCACTTATTGACGTAGTGACACCATTATATATAGGTCATGTGTACATGTTAATAACACTATGCGTATGTATGTACATGTACACACCGGTGTACAATTTGTTTCTTAATAAACTTCACATCCCAAAACTAAGTCTTCTAATTGCGCAGGCCCGTAGCTACGGGCTGTAATTGCGTATCCATGTTTTTATGTCTTCTTTCTATCTCAATGTATCCAGACTTGCCAAGTAGAATGAACGGTAATTGTTTATATAACCATACTATCTATCCATGACAACATTGTGTAAATACAAATTTACAAACAAATGTTTGGGTTTTGTTTAAAAATCATTTAATCAAATTTCGCTTTGGTCTTCGCCTTGTAACTACATAGTAAACTCCTGATTTACTTTCAGTGTATTTTCATGTCGATATAGACAAGCTATTTTTGATAATTTCTGGAAAATTTATTAGAGTGAGGCTATTTACAAATGATACATATAAACTATTCATGAAAGGAATACTTTCAATTTTAAAAAAAATCCAATATAATTATTAGTATGGGGATCTTCTATTGGCAAGGGAATTATGGTGAAGTCATAGTAAAATCAAAACAATGAAAATATTTAAGACGTATGAATACAGTAAACGTACAAAATAACCAAAGTTATTGATTCGAGAATCAGTAGTTAAGATTTCAACGTAAGCAAGCCCGCGTCACTTATAGCACGATCACATTTAGAACATATAATACAAATAGTAAGTTAAACATATATATTTGCCAGTCGATATCAGACACTATAACCATCTTATACAGCTTGGGGGTAAGGGCGCCGAGGGGGGCAGGGGGGTCATTGCCAGGGGGCCCGCATATGTAACGGGGCCCTGCTGCCCCGATAATGTAAATTTTTTCACGACTTTTTGTTTATTAAGGGGCCCGCAATGATGTCCTGCCCTGGGGGCCTGTGTTGGCTCTCGGCGCCACTGTTGGGGGAAGGGGTCCAATCTAATCTTATACTAAGGTCAAAGGTCACAGGTCACATGTTTTTTCCCGTAAAATTGGAACAAGCCGAGCCACTCCAAATTAAGAAGTAAAAATTATTATAAAATAAGTTGGCGAAAATAGGTATGTGTGTGTGTGTGTGTAAATAATGTCTTTGAGCTTAATTACCACAGAAATCAGAATGTATACAGACTGTATATTATAATAACAGAATATTTACAAAGAGATAAAATATATTAATGAGTTGTTTAAAAATAGATTTGTGTTTTGTTGTTGTGAAGTTACGTGAGGAATCATTGTTTGTTGACATTATGATAAAATAAAATCCAGCCGTGTGAAGTATGGTTCAGGGTTTACTACCACCCCAGCGTCCTGGAAAACTAAATTCTAGAATCACTAGACTGATAAATGCACACGTGAGACACAAACACATAAGTAGCTTACAAATACAAATATATAAACACGCATGTAACATACAAGTTTTATACATAAAAATACAACTGACATACTAACCGCAAGTGACAAACAAATAAGACATATTGACACACAAGTGACATATAAATAAGACATAACAATACACAAGTGACATACAAATAAGACATAACAACACACAAGTGACACATAAATGTGTGTACACCGGTGTGATAGATTTAATTTCTTTCCATACAATATGGCTTTGTTTACTATACTAGGAAGTTCCCCATTTAAAACTACAGGTCTTGGCTTTGTTTACTATACTAGGTAGTTCCCCATTTAAAACTACAGGTCTTGGCTTTGTTTACTATACTAGGTAGTTCCCCTTTTAAAACTACAGGTCTTGGCTTTGTTTACTATACTAGGTAGTTCCCCTTTTAAAACTACAGGACTTGGCTTTGTTTACTATACTAGGTAGTTCCCCTTTTAAAACTACAGGACTTGGCTTTGTTTACTATACTAGGTAGTTCCCCTTTTAAAACTACAGGTCATGGCTTTGTTTACTATACTAGGTAGTTCCCCTTTTAAAACTACAGGTCCTGGCTTTGTTTACTATACTAGGTAGTTCCCCTTTTAAAACTACAGGTCTTGGCTTTGTTTACTATACTAGGTAGTTCCCCTTTTAAAACTACAGGACTTGGCTTTGTTTACTATACTAGGTAGTTCCCCTTTTAAAACTACAGGACTTGGCTTTGTTTACTATACTAGGTAGTTCCCCTTTTAAAACTACAGGTCTTGGCTTTGTTTACTAAAAACATTTAACAGTGCTCTTTCGAACTCTCCTTTCTAGTTCAGCGCCCTGTACTCTTCGTACGTTACTGCTGTCATGTGACTTTGTCAGCTGGTTTACAAAGGACATGCGCTAACCAAAATAATTATCTTATCTTTTCTAGTGGGATCTAATTTCACAACTGTAACAGCATTTATATATCACCCTTCACCTACATCAACGATGCTGTGATAAAAGAACACTTTTAAAGTTGTGTATCAGGTATAGTAAATTAGTACGAGATGTTCAACTCGTGGGATCCATGACGGGCCCACGTTTATGACAGCCCCACATAGCAGGCTACTTCAGGTCCTATGACGCCGGCCCTGTAAGTTTGGTATAATTTATCTGAGATCTCGATAATTCGGCACCCTTCGAAAGTTTTTTTTTCTTATTATAACTCACCCTCTCTGCCTAGATTCTGGTTCGAGCCAGTGTCTGCTGGTTGAGACGAAACCGTCGAGTTGTACTGGCCAGGCCCCCCTGCGTTTTATCTGCTCCCCTGCTTGTTTGCTCTACTTAGTAAAATGTATTACCTGCCCCCCCCCCTGCTATTGCCTGCCCCCCTGCTGTAGAATTTTCACGCTACGGGGCTGCGTCTCGTCTCCTGCGCCTTGTCTGAACTGGAAAGTTTTGACGACGGTTTGAAGTTTTATTAGAGTTCATGTATTGCCCCTGTCAATGGCGATCCCAAATGGGGTACGAGGCGGATTGTTGTGGGCACGGGCCTGGATTAACCATTAGGAAAACAAGGCACGTGCCTAGGGCACCAAGAGTTTGTTGGGCACCACAAGTTAACAAGAAAATGTGTCGATTGTCCCGGTAGCCGCGAGTAACGTGCATGAAAATAGCAAATCGCAAATGTAAAATTGAATCGCACATTATTTGACCTTGGTCCCACAAGTTGATGGTAAAATACCTCATCGCCCCTTCCGCCCCCCCCCCCCCCCCCAATTTTTTTTTTTTTTTTGCTTTTTTTTTTTGTTCGAGTTTTTTCTTTGTGCTATTGGTTTTACTTACTTATCTTTAAGATATTTTTTGTTCTACGTTACGCACTGATACGTAGCTACAAACGCCCTTCCGTTTTATTCGGCTAGTGAAAACAATCGTGAATAATACACATTTATCGGTGTTGCATTGAATGTCTGTACATTTGCATAATGGCTTAAAAATACTTTTCATTTCGAAAGATCTGAAGAAACTGAAAAAAGAAATAACACCAGGTGTGGATTGTTACTCAACTGTGACCCGTAATCTCAAACGATAGACAGTAATCATTGATGGTGATGACCCCTATCTCTGGATAGCCAGCGTCGAATTTCGTATATCTGCTACGTCCATGCTGACAAACTTGAGACAGAGATGAGCAGACGAGGACAGGTGTATAACGATATAGTAGTTCGATTTTCTTGTTTCATCGATGCATTACAAACATCTCATGCCATGGCCGGATTTAGACTTGCTAAGGCCCTAAGCTATTTCAGATATGTATAAATTCAGATATTATATGTCAGCACCAAATATTTAAGTGTGTATGACTAATTCTCACTCGGACAATTTTTTGGGGGCCTCCAAGAAAGTGGCGGCCTCCAAGAAAGTGGGGGCCTCCAAGAAAGTTTCTGCCCATAATTTTGAGAAGCACTGGTGTAGAACACTTGACTGTCGAACTGAGGGTACCGGGTTCAATCCTCGGTGAGAACCAAGGACATATTTCAGATTCTGTTGAAAGCGAATCAAAAGCACCCCCCCCCCCCACCAAAGTCCGCCGAGGTTTAAATAGGTACCTGACTTAACTTGTGGAAGTCGAGGCGGCTGGGCGACGTGTTAACCAGTATTGAGGACCCCCTATGAGGGTTATCCTTGGCTTATTATCTAGAAGTATGAGGGATGACCAGGCCCGTAGCCAGGTCAAAGTAAGCAGGGGGCACCAATACCCAGCAAGGGGGTACCTTCTCATTTTAGTTACTTTTTCTTTATTTTTTCCTCTTTTTCTTCTTTTTAAGCGGGGGGGGGCACTCCACACCTAGCGGGGGGGGGCGGCAAGCCCCACCAGTGCCCCCCCTTGGCTACGGGGCTGGGGATGACTCAGTTATGACTTGTATTTCTATTTGTATCTCTGCCTCAGAGTCTCACCAGCATTCAGACGTACCACACATGGAGTAAATAATGCAACAACAGGTCTCGTGTAACAACAACACTCAAATATTTATTTACATGGAGGCACCAGTCCGTAAAAATGTCACAAGATGGCCGGGTTGTACGGAGAATTTGTTTTCTCAATACATATATATATACTTTGAAACATTTTAAAAGTTATGTATAAGAACTAAACGCATTTCTTTTGAATGGTAAAAACAAAATATCTAGGTGGGGAGAGGGGGTCTATTTCTTCTATAAAACTATTGATAATATCATTTAAAACAATTTTTGTAAATACTTATAAATTGTGTCGTTATGAAAACATGCAGAGAGAAAAACAATACTATATAAAAATATTAAAAGTGTATCAAGCTCAATTTTCTCTTTTTTTTAAATGTATACTATACTTTACTATACTATACTTAATTTTATTTAATTTTTGTTTAAATCTTAAAGTGATAATATCAATGTCACAGTGAGATCTCACAGCTTCTAGATTTTTCTCCAAATAATACTTTAATTATTATCTCTTCATAAACTTCTGGGCCATCATATATAAAGTCCACTTGATTACTGTAAAACTCGATTATTCAGATCCTAGTTTAATCTCAAACTGAATCTATTGAGTGTGAGTTATACTGATAAAAGCACTTATTGTAAACCTCTTCAAATTGTATTGTAAGGTGTATGTCTCACTTAAATTGAAAAGAAAAATATGTGCACACTAAGCCAAATATTGGGGCTCTGGGGGAAGGAGAGTATTGGGGATTAGGAGAGGAGTGGTCAGTTATCTGGAAAGGTCGCAGCTGCATTAAGGTGGAGTAGTTTATGTGTACTCATTGACGCTGGGGAGTCGATCCGGGGAGGAAGGGATGCAAAAGTGAACTGGATGAACAAAATGACAACGTCGAGCACAAAAAGATATTTGAAAAACAATTTTTGGCATAGGTCCCCTATTTTCAATTAACTTTTAAAGAGGCTTTACTTTACTTTAAATAAAAAAAAATTAAGATAGTACTTCTCCGCTGCGAAGTAAATGGGTATTTGGCTGGATGAATTATCAAATTTCTATATATATAACTGACCGGAGTTGACCGGTTATTTTAACATTAACCAGTAGAATAAACAAAGATGGATGAATAAATGAGTGTTTATGTAAATATAGACATGTGTACATATTCGTTGTGTTTTAAAATATTCTCCGTTTATGTCATCACTTTAGATAACGAGTGAAGACAGCTTAGATATTTACTTTCACCTTCCACAAAGAATGTATTCTGGTCAAGATTAATGGTCATTTTTTTTGTTCCTTCTCTCTTTACAATGTTTTTATTTTCTATCTTATTTACAAAGACTCTGACATTCGACCCACACACTCATGTGCATGCACAATGTGTTGTGTATGCTCTTATCCATACGGAGCGTTTATCGGAACAGACCAGTCGTTGCATCGCACGAAGTTCGTTGAGATGACGAGATAGTTAATCTCTGACTAATAGTGAGGCAGTGGGTTTACGACCTCATTTCTCAGGGGGGTGGATAGCCGTGTGTTTAAACGCAAGACTTTCGACCTGGGAATTGACTGGTTCGATCTCCTGTGATGACCAATGGATATTTCAAGACAAAGTCACTCCGCTACATCTCCCGTGGTGCCTCCAAGGCCATTGCACTAGAGGATATGGTGGGGATAAAAGAAGACGGAACCTTAATACTAGCGACCCATATAGTGATTTATATAGGATCTAAGAGAGTTCATCTCATCCTACCAGGGACTTCACACACCTCAACTCTCAATACATATAAAGTCGCACACATTAAATGACCAGAATGGGTTGTTAAATACTTACGACAGACTGTATATTACTCCGCAATAAAAATGTATGTATTTATTTTATAGAAGGTCCAAGGAATTTTTTCAATAACGTATATACGAATAGCGAGAAGGTTGGTCCACTTCCATACTGTGTCTTAAAAATTTACTTGTGCTATATTAGGACTTTTAATAAACATGTGCATGCACAATTAACGTGACACACACACACACACACACACACAAACGCACTTTTTGAAGAAACGTGGTAGAGAAAATGGGAAAAAGAAATACATGTAGCCTACTTCCCAGAAATGAAGAAATTAACGAAAAAAGGCATCATGATGTATATAGTTAATTTACTAGCACGTAGCCACAGCAAATAATGCTATAATTAAATTATGAATACTATGGCGTCATTTTTCATACGCATGCTCTGTTGATATGATCCAGACATCACGTGAGCCCGCTCTTCTGGTTTGGTATAAAAAAAAAGATTGAAAGATGTTAAGAGAAGTTGTTTGCTGCATCACTTCTTGAAATTACATTGGTAACGGAAACTCAGTTAATCAAGAAGAATTGACAGAATTTTTTTTTAAATAGTTATTGGTTTCAACACTAATTGTAAGTAGAAAAAAAACTTTCTTAAGAGATAACAGACACATAGAACTTTTTGTTTCACATCCAGGGCCGGCTCTGGGCATAGGCGACATAGGCAGCTGCCTAGGGCGCCAAATTGCTAGGGGCGCCAAATTTTAGAACAAAAACTTTCAAAAATAAAAATAAAATAACTGCCTAGGGCGCCCAATTGCCTGGGGACGGCTCTGTTTACATCTAATATATTTTAAGTAGTAATATCTATCATTCAACAATTTTACGATTACATTTAGGTAGCCCTGATTGATCCCGAATTTTTTTTTTATTTACCCTTAACCGTAAGGGGGAAACGATTGGACACATCAACTGACCTATGTTGTGCTCTCATACATCCTAACTGTAGGATTATAGACTCGGTGACGACCATCTCTTCTGCAACTCAGCGGAGAATATTTTTGTCTTTACCTGGCTTTACTATCGATTACGCTATCCAGCCGCCGTTCATGTCTAACTCATAATTGCGACTGCGGGATTCTATGAAATAATTTTTTTTTTTGCGAATTACTCCAACGAACAAGATCGAGCTAATTAGGTTACTTTTCTATACATATTCACAATAGAAATATGTTGTTGTTTTATATTTGTTAAATTACACTAGAAATATGAATGTATTCAAAGAAATAGATATTTATTAATAAAGTAAAAATATTCATATTGACTTAAAAAAAAGCGTGAGCGCTAATATGGAGGAATTATTTCATTTATATCTGGCGCCCACAATTTCATCTAGTCAACATTATGCTGTCTCGGAATTTATAGATTTTACTGACTACAAAACATTCTGAGTTTTAACATTTATCCCAATCCTTGACACGATAAATCAAGAAATAATTGAACCAATCACAACTTTCGAAACTATTTACAAATTATTTGTAAACATTTGGAATTTTTTTTCCTTTTTCTAAAAAAATGTTTCAGAAATTGCTTTCGCTGATTTTTTTATTGAGACTTTGGTGTAGATTTTTCATGAGTGACATTTTAATCTAAAAAAAGAGAAAAAAGACTAAATTAATCCCGTTTTATAAAAATATCGCTGACAAGAAAGTAGCTTTGCAAATACTTAACCACTACACCGTTTGATTTCGACACTTTATGGTAACTAGATAACTAAATGCAGCGGTGAAAAATCGTTTTCTGTTTTTAAAAGAGCTGAGAAATTTTTAGGATTTACTGAGTCACAAACACGTCAGTGTGCACTATCCTTTATTGGCAAAGAAGCTAATTACTTAAACATTTGTCCTTTTACAAGCTTTGTCGTTGGGAGGATATGGTTCACTATTGTGGAAATGTCTCTCAATCTCTCTCTCTCTCTCTCTCTCTCTGATTTCGAGCAAAATCGCTTTAGTCTCATTGCAACACAAATCCTGCCCTGGTCATATGATTGATTTTCTTGAACTATATCAGAAACCGATATCTCTTTTTATGGTACCAACCTTCTTCTTTTTTCAAAGTTTGTCAAACAATAGAATTTCAAAATATGTGCAGATGCCCAAATTAACTTAACATTTATACAACATAATAAATGACAATTAATTTTTTTGAATCCATATGTGTCACTTTTAAATGCGGGCCTGATTGAGCATGTTTCCTCATTGATCTTAATTTATACCAATCAGCACAATGTTTCCGAAACAAAAAATGTGCAGGTTGTTTTGGTATGGTGGTGATTTTAAGATTTACTCTCAATTTTTTTTTTCAATTTTTTTTTACATGTTAGATTCGATTTTCTAAATTTATGAAGGCAGAACATATTATAAAATTCAGTTAGGTTGTTATATTTTTTTTAAATGTTGACTTTTTTAAAAATATATGATGACATTTAAACTTTTAAATTGCAAAAAAAAGGAAAGGTATTTACAATAAGATTTACACTGTTAAAAAATTACTTGCTAAAATCATGTTAGATTAATGTGACATAAAAATGTACTTGAAATTATTGAAAAAAAAATTCAGTAATTTTATCCAAATATAAAGTTAGTTTAGCCGTCTCGGTGTGCACTAGTCCATAGAATAGAAAACTGATATATTACACAACTTTCATCATTTTTTAAGGAATAGATTAACAGAATGTGTGGAGTACCTGTAAGGATGAGATGGAATCTCTTAGATCCTATAAACCACTCATGCGACGGTTTTTATGGTGCTATTGAGGCACCTGGAAAGACATAGTGTGGACCATGATTTAAAATATCCATTGGTCCTCACCAAAGATCGAACCAGTGTCCTCAGGTCGACAGTCGAGCGCTTAACCACCCGACTATCCGTCCAGCAGCTTAGTAAAGTAGATACAGAGGGTCGGGGGAAAACCCTTTACTTCTATATGCAACTAGAATTCGAGCTACATTTTGAAATAAGTCAAATTTTTACGTAAAAATTTGCATTTAAATATTTTTAAAGCATTTGAAGAAACACTGTGTGAATTATTATTTTATTATTCATTACTATTTATTTTAATACACAGCTTTAACAAACATAGTTTCATTAACAGCTAGACATTTCATAACAAGTCCAAAGCCGAAAAAAAATATTTAAATAATGTTTAAAAAAACAACTTTCTAAACCACTGAAAAATTGAAAAACAGTTTGCATTTTCAAATAAATAGACGTCCAGAAATTAATTTACATAATTTACATTACGTCTTACAAAAAAGTTTGTTTTTGTTTTTTTTTTTTTATTATTTTTTTTAATGGGGGTCTTTAAAATTTGTTTCTCGAAATTGTCAGAAATTTATTTAAAATTGATGAATGTTTTTTTAATGAACGGCAACAGCCTCAATGTGATAAAATGAATACAATAACAATGTTTGATATATATTATTTGTGGATAAATAGTCTGTCTAAATGAAATTTAAGACGAAGCTAATGCGATCAGTTGATTTTTTTTAACCAAACTAGAAAAGAATAACGAAGACGTGTACGATTCTAAAATTCTAAAAAAAAAAACGTGTCATATCTATTTGCACTTTTATCTTTTGTGTTGAGTTCATAATAAGAATAATGTCTTTAGTGTTGAAAAAGGAACTGACTGAATAAACCAAAGTAAAATGAAGATCATTGTGTTTTTAATATGATTATCAACAATGCAACCTTAGTAATTACTAGAGTTTACAAAAACTGTAATTTATCATGTATTACGGAGTTTATCGAAAGCTTTTTTTCTAACGCAGTGGCTACGGTTCGGTCCGACCGAACCCGTATTTTTTTTTTCGGGTACCAGCCATACTTATTATTGCATATTTTTTTTTTTGTTTTCGGGGCTAGTGTTAGGGTTAGGGTTAGGAATAGGGATAGGATTAGGGTTAGGAATAGGGATAGGATTAGGGTTAGGAATAGGGTTAGTGCAGTGACTTATATGTTGTTATATAGCTCAGAGCAGCGACTCGGCCGCTATATTTAGATATCTATATTATAGCTGGACCCTAACCCTATTCCTAACC
>JAGDYQ010000060.1:2697486-2744986 GCA_021962125.1 Bulinus truncatus | reverse complement strand
TTTAGAAAGTTTTCAAAAAGGTAACGTTTTTATACTTTGAAAAACTTAAGATAGTTTCTTTTGCTTTATTAGAAGGAAAATTGAAAATTATAAAGAGAATTTAAGCTGTTATGCGTCTTGTCAAATTATATATATATAAATATTACCTTTACATTCCAAAACTATTCGATTGTAATAATGTTATTTGGCACAGAGATGGGAATTATCTGGCCACTTAGTAGAGCGGAAGTGATAAAAATATTAGTAAGAGCAGACGATAGATTTCTTCAGACATGATAACAGACGATAATTGAGACGACTAGAGGAACTACGACATATATTTATAAGGAAAGGACGTTGTTCGTATCATCATTTTATTCTACAATATTATGCATTATTAAAGTAAGAAGATTATTCATATGTAAATAAATAGATATATATATTTCAACAAACTGTTTATTCATTGATTCATAACTGTTAATATATGTGTTACGTCTCACACATATCTGTGGACACTTCATTTTGATGTGCAAGAAATAAATATACAAGAAACTCTGAAGAGACTGGCTAATCTGTCATACTACAAATAATTTATGTACACCTTCCCAGAGTCAGTCAACAAGAATAACTCCGAAGAGACCATACTACCTTTTATAAAAGTTCCTTAGAAATATAATATACATACAACTGATATACACAAAAAATACCCATGACATCGATATATAGGTTACTGATATTAACTTTTAAAAATTATCTGTTTTTAACATAATATATTACTTTTTTACATTTTTCCTTTTTTTAGGGCTGTGCCATGTCTTTAGCAGACCCTCCTAGTATACTAGGTAAACGGGACATAAGTAGTACACTGGCCGAAATGAATGCCATGTCCATTTATCCAGGTGAATATGTCAAGGGAAACAAACAGGCCAAAGAGGAAGATTACCAAAGGTAATCTAATAATTAATTTCAACGGTGATATGAAAGATACCGGTTCCCCATGAGAGATGAATATCAGCGTAGTTATACAGAGTATTCAAACAGGACCATAGCTAGCTATTTCAGCGCCGTGCATGAATTATAACATTGAGGACGATTTGTTTTACATATTACCGTAAATTTGAAAAGGGAACTGTTGTAGATAAGGTAATGGATTTTTAAACGATGTCAGAATAATCTAATTATATGGGAATCTTTTATTAACTGGTCATATCTACGAAATATACAAATACCTAGTCAATCAAACTTGATGACGGATTTGATCTTCATCTATCTCCGTCACCATCTTTATCCTTTACTAGTATGTTTATTTTGTTGTTATTGATGTTTGTTAAATTGAATTATTTTATTTTTGATGGTGTTCGTATCTTTATTTTTTTTCTTTTCTTGATTTTTCCCTGTTCTGTTTGATTTTTTTTTTTTTGCTAAGGGGGATTGGGGGGAATAAGGGGGATCTTTGATGTTCCTAAAATTTGCTTCTAGAATTTGTTTCCTCTACTTAACTACTTCGCCACCTCGTTGTTGTTGTTGTTGTTTGTTTTTATCCACACACTTTCTTGTTCCATTCCTATACGTCTTTAACATTCCTTCTTTTTATGAACTTTTATTTAGTTTTACTCTCTGAGTATAGGTTTCTGTGTCCTTTAATCCAGTAACATCATTTAGGACATGTTCTAATTTAGTGAGAGGGCTGATATGTAGTATCCAGCCACGATATTAATAGTTTCCAGTCCCTGAAATAATTTAGTAATGTTTATTCAGGGAAAACATTATCAAGTCAAAATAAGTCATGTTTAGCTCCAGTGCTTTAGTGCGCAAAATAGTTCTGCTTTTTTTTTTAAATTTTTTTAAATAAAGTAAAACAAATATTATTATATAAAACAAATACGTATATAAATTATCATTACTAAAGATATTAAAATATCGGCTACAGTGGGGATTTCATAAATGTCTTTTAATCCCTGGCTCGCATATGATTGATACAAATGCTCTCCAATAATGGACAGGTAATTGTGATTAGTAGATCTTTATTCTAAGGGCTCAGTGTCTTTAGATTAGCATACTTTTGCAAATAGAGTTACGGTTTTTATCATAAAAAGATTAATATAAATTTCGGTAAATATTTTGTACATTAGAAAGAATGGTCTAAAAAATAAATCTATATTTCAATAAAATTTTTGAATATTAAAACTTAATAATCCCTAACAGATAAACAATAAAGTGAAGTTAATATATGTCCTCATGGCTCGCGGTTATTTTTCTGTTTTCTCAGTTCACTACAAAGTAAATTGTGTAAAGAATATAGAATACAAAGTTGACGATATATTTTCTGGGGCTCTCGCCTGTGTAAAGAACGGATACCTTTACAAGTACTTAAATGTTTATATTGTAAATGATTTGTTATGTTTGATGTGATATTACTATGTGTTCCTACTTTATTTACAGATTCCATAAACTACAATTCGGCGATACTAAAACTGACACTGTAGTCACTGCTAAAGTTCTTAAAAAACACATTGAGAATTTCATAAAAGATCCTAGAGACACGAACTGTGACTTGGTACTGGGTTCCATTTACAAGTTTGTTAAAGAAAATGGCAAACTCGAGGAAGAAGAAAAAAAGGACCTCGGAATTCTTCTAAAGAAATCGGCAGAGCTCATTTTTGATTATCTGGCAAACTTCACGTATGACTTTCAGCCTGAGTACGTGATAGATCTGTTGATATTTCGGTCAGCTGTCCAGTTTCTAGTGGACGAGTTTAAATCTCTCCCAACTGGGGTCCAGGGTGAGACGCTGGAAACGGTTTTGAAGGAATTAATGAAAAAGTATAACATAATAAATGAGATGGATGAAACAATCGCACATTGGAAATCATACAACACTGGCATGAGTGATTGTGAATTGTACACCAGCGAAGATTTTAAAACACCAGACGGAGTACCAAAGTCTCACGACTGGTGGAATTTTTAAAACATCTCAATTATACTGACTTTAATTTAAAAACATTTCCTAGCAAATGTAAATCTCTTTTTTTTTTTACAAAAATAATGTGTTTAATTCTTTATTACTTTTAAATTGAATAATAATTATTATAAAAAAAATTAAGAGAATAATAAAAAAATGACAAAAAATATTTTTCATAGGCTCATAATTTAATTTTTCAAGCTTTGTATGTGAGCAAGTGGGATAGACAAGTCTGGCTTATTACGCTTCAGGAATAAATGATGCTAGAAAACAGTTATCAGTTAAATAATACGGAAATTTTCAGAAGAATATTTTTAGCACTGTGAGAGGTCTAATTTTCTAAGTCTTTAAACTGTTTATACGGTCAAAGTCGTTGAAGAAAGGATCGGGTTTTCGTTTTAAATGCATTACTAAATGCTGAAAAAAAATCTTAGTTCAGAGATGAAAAACATTTCGTTCTAAATTTATTTTAAACAATTGTGCTCTAAATATTTAACTAATATGGAAAATTATCATGATGATTAGATATGCTGCTCCATTTAAATAATAAACGCTAAATAAAAAAAAATTAATCGCAATTTACGTGTTTTATTAACAAATAATATTTCAATTATCATTTGTATTAAACAAGTTTCATATTATATTCATATTAATCGTCACAATAGACAAGTTACTTTTATCTAAGAAAGTGTTTGTTATATTTTTTTTAATCTCAACAGACCCATTATTATTTAGCATTTAAGTTTATTAAGCTATTGCTTCAGACCAATTGATTCACAAGTATCAGTTGAAGTGATGCTATCTTTGTTATTATGAACAACAAAGACAAAAAAAGGAGATCACTTATTGTTTACCGTTTATTTTGTATTTATTTAACCTCCCCCCCACACACACACACTCCACAACTCCTACCTTTACTTGTACCTTATCTTACCCCATCAATACCACTGGCATTGTAGTTCTTATGCTGGGAGATGTTTACTTCTAAATGCTATACACATTTTCAAGACTGGTGAAAAACCCTTTGAATTATGTTTGGCTTTTATAATTGTTGAATGTTTTTTATTCCTTTTTCAGAGTTTTTGTGCGGCTCGCAACACTTAACTAATTGAAAAGAATAAAATATTGAAATATTAGGCTATTGAGTTTGCTTACAATCATTTTCAATGCTGCGAGATATTTACTAATTTTAATTTTCATGGCTAACAAATGAAACAAAGACATTACGAGGTCATCAAGCTGTTATATTTTCAATCTAATATGACCGTTCCTTTCTTAGTTTTTAATAATCGGTCTCTCTCTCTCTCTCTCTCTCTCTCTTTCTCTCTCTCCCTCTCTCTCTCTCTCTCTCTCTCTCTCTCTCTCTCTCTCTCTCTCTCTCTCTCTTAGTGAAAACCGCTGGCTGATATTTAGATTCTAAGAGCCCCACGAAATCAAACTTGATGTGTCCTTCAACATTTGGGAACTACTATAAAGACCAATTGATAGCAGGCTACCTAACTGATCCCCCAAGTGGTCTACCAGCCCGGTGCACTCGAATAGCACATGATACAACGTTTCCTCTATTCCTCTACTTATCTGCAGTGTCGGCAAAGGGAATCGACATAGGGCCTCAATCTCCCACAGTACGCCTCTATAGCACAATGCCCTGTACGAAACTGGGCAACTAGTGCCTTCTCGATCCTCCCGGGTCTCTCTCTCTCTCCATCACGGGTCAGTTTTTTGAAGGCTGCTCTATCTGACTGAGGACATTTCTGCCCGCCACCCCATTGTCTTAAATTGATAACCGACACAGCTTAACCTGTAACATTCACTATAGCTTCCAGCTGTCGCTTAAATCTGGAAAATAACGAAACTTTCTCTTAGGTCTTACAACGAACCTTTGTCTAGTGCCCCATATATTGTTTGCATATGGGGGGGGGGGATCCTTAGTGAAAAAAAAGCTAACGTTTTGGCCACAATGAGAAGATAAAAATATACAAATAGTAATTTTGATTTTTAATTAAGACATATCACTTGTTAATAAGCGAGCAAAGTTTTTTCAAAGGACGTCATTTTTTTTCATACCAGCTCCAGGCTTATTAAAATTTTTGTCGCAATGTTTACCTTTCGGCAAGCAGAAGAATGTCGTAAAATGTTGACCACTGAATGATCAGAAATCCATGTAATGTCTAACTCCACTCAAGAATGTAATGTCTTATTTACATGTCTAAAAAATTACATTTTGGGTTTGAAAAGCCTGAGCTAGACAAAAGCCACAATCAGGTTAGTTAAATTACAATATACTTGAAATATGAGCACACAAATATAATTTTATGAAGATTTTGTAAACAATAATAACTTTAACCGTCTCGTTGGGAGTTGCAAAAAAAAAAAAGAAAAATCAACGCAAGCCACCATTGAATCGAAATGTTGTATGTAATTATTATTATTTCGTTTCTATAACATAATTAAAATGTAATAATTATTATTTTGTATATCCTGGGAACATTTCAGCAGTGAGTCCCAACTACCACAGTTATGGATTACATTGCAAATAAGATTGCAATCTATGTCAATGCCAAAATAGTAAACTTTAATAAACTAACATTTGAAGAAAACAGACTGATTGATGGAAATGACATGAATTTATTACTACACTTCAATGTACATGGACAAGACATATTTAATATACTGCAATATAATAATGAGAGGGTCAAGAGACTGCATGATTTATTTCAGTCTTGTAGACCAAACCACAGAATCATGCTGGGAATAAGATTTGCAGATCATGATCAAGTGGATAATGTTACAGAATTCTGTGCTGCTTTTGAATTCGCTGTACTTTGGTTAAAAGAACTTCGGCCGAGTGTATTACACAGACCCGGGGAAGCAATGAGAGAAACAGAACTAGCTGTAGAATTACGTTTCTTTCAAAATAAAAAAACAAGAAGGAATTTTAGTCTTGTTTATGAACAATTATTAGAACAAAGTCGCTTAGTACAACCACACGATTTCGTAAGTGACAGAACAGCAGCAACTCATTTTTTTAAACACGGACGGGAATACAATCTAGAAGATTATGTTAATCTGGCTAGATATTTCGCGCGTTCAAGATACCACAGGTTCAAACTAACATAAATGTTTTCCAAATTAGGTTCAATAATACTTTTTAATAGACGTGGTAAGTTAGTTCTGTGGAACGACGATGATAATGGTATTCTTAAGATAGTCACATTTTACGTGAATAGAGTAAGCAGAGATTAAAAGAAGCATATTATAATTGTATTATCAATTATAATAATTAATTTTTTAGAAAATTCTTTTTAATACGATCATTGGAATTATTGTAGTCAACAATCTATGATAACTCTATTTATTAAGTACAAATTGTATTAAATT
Organism: Bulinus truncatus; assembly: GCA_021962125.1. NCBI lineage: Eukaryota > Metazoa > Mollusca > Gastropoda > Planorbidae > Bulinus > Bulinus truncatus. The sequence goes on along the minus strand of JAGDYQ010000060.1, from coordinate 2,738,664 downwards.
TAAATAGTTAAATAATAATAATAAAAAAAAAATAACTTATTTCTAAAGGATAGCGCAATAGGTTTGATGTTATTTTATAACTTTATAAAATGTCCATAAATTGTATAATGATTTATATTTTCTGGTTCGTATATTTGTAATTATACTTGAAGAGAACATTTTATGCTTAGTAATGTTTCTTTTGTTATTTTATTTGAATTTCTAAGATAAGGTGGTCTTATTTTTTTTTTATCAAATGACATTGATTCTGCCACAGTTTACCGCGGACCAATGCTAATATAAACAATCTTAATTGCTATTCAACTTTCACATTAACCTACATGCATTGTAATTAAAGTAGCTAATGAATGTTTCCGGACATTGTTTACTAGTAAACATAACTTGCCAATGCATGTTTATGTTTAGTTATTCAAATGTATTTAATATTAAATGTTTTGTTTATTAGTTTAAAAAAAATGAAAATTATTTGAATGTATTATTTTTCCGCTGTTATCCGAAAACGTTTATCTATTACTGACATACTTTACTTTCTTTATAATACTTTATAGCAGAGGCGGATTTAGGGGTTCCAAATTGGGCTCTGTGGAGCCCCTAAATATTTAAGGGCTCTGGGAGCGCACCCGGTGCGCCCGTCCTTAAATCCGACTATGTTTAATATAGTGTAAAGATTCCTAAATATATGTATCATAATTTCATTTTATTCAAAACCGTAAATGCAGTCTGATAATAATCATATTTATATTTGTCTTATTGGGTAGAAAAATCAATGTGAATTATTTTTTTAAAATGAGTAATGTGGACACGACTGAGGTAGTGGGGGCACGACTGAGGCAGTGTAGCACGACTGAGGCAGTGTAGCACTACTGAGGCAGTGTAGCACGAATGAGGTAGTGTAGCACGACTGAGGCAGTGTAGCACGAATGAGGTAGTGTAGCACGACTGAGGCAGCGTAGCACGACTGAGGTAGTGTAGCACGACTGAGGCAGTGTAGCACGAATGAGGTAGTGTAGCACGACTGAGGCAGTGTAGCACGACTGAGGTAGTGTAGCACACACAAAATGAGGCAGTGTAGCACGACTTAGGTAATATGGGCACGACTGAGGTAGTGGGGACATGACTAAGATGTCACAAATTTTACGTTAAGATATTTCATGTTTAAGAATAATATTACAAGCAATTCAAGAAATTATGTCAACATTTTTTAACTGTTTTTTTTTAAGGAATATATATAGTTTTAAATTGTGTACGTATCGTTCTTTAACTCATTACTTGCCAATACATGTTTATTTATTGTCAGGGTTGGTGTTTCGACGGGTTTAGTCTGATCTAACTAACTGTGGAGGTGTTATGGTAGCGTGCATACAACTTTCAATTCAAAGTAGTCAACAACACTGACTGCTGATTCATATTTTAATGTGGACGTAGACTTCAAAGATAAGATAAACAATACTTCAAATATCATATTCGATTTCAGATAAAGACACATGATAAAGGCACATTTTTCAAGTTAAATAAAACACGTCTTACTAGTTTAAGATCAAAAAGTAACTCTCTCCATCTCCAAGGCTTGTATCTAAGCAAGTGACAAATGACGTTTTACTACGCCACATAACAACATAAAAAATCATACTGTCTATAGTCACTTAAAAAGTGTGATTAACACACATGCATAAACAAAATCAAACAGTGTATATTTAATTCAACTTTAACTCCTTCACACTTATTTTTATTCTAATCAACGTATATCTCAAGAATTAATTCGTTAGTAAATGTAAAATGTACATTATTGAATCTTTTTTTTTAAATCAAATGTATCTATAAGAACTGCCTGAATTAATCGCCATTTAATACTTAAAGGTGGACTGTTGGCTGAATGGAGTAGTTGCTTGACAGTAGACATGAGAGTCCTGGGTTCGATCCTCGGTGAAAAACAAGGGGATAAATACATGTCCTAGTGAAAGTTGGTAAAAGTTCCCCAAGTTTACCCGGCATTTAAATGGTACCTTGCTTAAGGTGGGAAGTAAAGGCGATTGGGCGTTGCGCTAACCACAAGATCCTTGCATATGTCGTAGATATAGAAACAGATGAATTCTACACTTCATCTGCCCCGATGGCCCTTTAGGGTTAATGGAACTTTTTTACAGCTAATTATCATAATACTTAAGGTGGAAGTAGTTTGAAAAATATTAATTTATTCCTCTAATTTGATAAAACTTTAAGGTGGCCAAATAAATAAAATTTCAAATCGGCAATAGTCCACAATTTACTTTTTTATGCACGTGTTGCGCTTGAGTTGTAAAAGAAGATGATTTAATAAATAGATACAAAATCCCAGAAAAAGTTTATAACGATAAACTATTGAAATTTTCTAAACTTTTATGCAGGTGAATATGGCAGTCAATTTGGACAAATGGGATGATTTAGTTTCTCAATTCTGCACATGACTGTAATTTTTTTTAACATTTTAATGAACATTGATTTTGATTTCTCTTATAGACAGTAGTGAAAAAAAAATGCGCCTTTTAAATAACTACATGTATGCTCAATCAGGGCCGCCGAGAGGGGGGGCAGGGTGGTCATTGCCAGGGGGCCCGCATATGTAAGGGGGCATAAAGGGGACCCGACAGCCCCGACCATGTCAATTTTTTCACGACTCATTGTTTATTAAGGGGCCCGCAATGATGTCCTGCCCTGGGGCCCGCGTTGGCTCTCGGTGCCACTGTGCTCAACTATAATCCAACAAATCTATTCAGTTTTTAATTAATTTAATTTTTTAAAAAATTGTTATTTTAAAATGACCGCAAACACTATAACAACTAGTAAACATAATAAATAAGACAATGCATTTTTATTTTGTCTGTTTTTCAAATTTCCTTTCATTTGGCGCGATAAAATAAAGAAATTCATGTTCTAGTTTTTTTCACTCCAAAGACATAAAAAGTATTGAAATTATTAACAATATTTGAATTTTTAAAAAGGACAGAAATTGAAAAATGCAAATATATAAACAAACGCCTTGGTGACTGCGACACAGTTTGTTTGTTTAAAACATCACGTTTTAATTTTTTGCATTAAAATTTTCTCTGAAATAGACGCAAACAAATAGAAATATCCCATATTTCTGTCTCTGAAAAAAAAGAATTAATAACTTGAGTTAGAACTATTGAATTTTTACCGTAATTTACACGAGTATTAAACTTACACATATAATTCTATATTTAGGCCTATTGGCTGAAATCCTTACTTATGCTAATGGCTAATATGTTTGTAACCTACATAATTCATGTTTAAACTTTTAAATTTGATTCATGTAATCAATCAATTTAAAATTAGCTAATCTTTGATTTAAAAGTACTTCTATGTTTTATATTTACACTACATGTAATTAATTTCAAATGCTGCTAACGCATTTTTGTAATACGCTGTCTATAAAATAAAGAACATTTATTCTACAATAGAGTTTGTTTGATGTTTTTATTTTTAAACTTCTGTTTTTTTAAATCTAACCATTCACATCGCTACATTTTTTTGGACTTTTTATTTCGTAAAATTTAACTGTTTAACTCGCGTTATTAATGAATCCAGTAGTATGTATAGCCAGGGTTTACTCGCGTTAGTAATGAATCCAGTAGTATGTATAGCCAGGGTTTACTCGCGTTAGTAATGAATCCAGTAGTATGTATAGCCAGGGTTTACTCGCGTTAGTAATGAATCCAGTAGTATGTATAGCCAGGGTTTACTCGCGTTAGTAATGAATCCAGTAGTATGTATAGCCAGGGTTTACTCGCGTTAGTAATGAATCCAGTAGTATGTATAGCCAGGGCTTACTCGCGTTAGTAATGAATCCAGTAGTATGTATAGCCAGGGTTTACTCGCGTTAGTAATGAATCCAGTAGTATGTATAGCCAGGGTTTACTCGCGTTAGTAATGAATCCAGTAGTATGTATAGCCAGGGTTTACTCGCGTTATTAATGAATCCAGTAGTATGTATAGCCAGGGTTTACTCGCGTTAGTAATGAATGCAGTGATACGTGTTGATATGGTTTACTTGATCAACTCTCACTAGTAATGAATGCAGTAATATGTATAGCCAGGGTTTACTTGATCAACTCGGTTTTTGTAATGAATTCAGTGATACGTGAAGACAGGGTTTACTTCATCAACCCGCGTTAGTAATCAATGCAGTGATACGTGTAGGCAGAGTTTACACTAGCATGTTTGCGGCAAGGATTTTCGTGTGGTAAAGAACTCGACTGTCCTTGAGTGTCCGTGGTTCGATCTCCGGTCAGCGCCCAATGGATATTTCAGATCATGGTTGACGTCCCTATTATATCTCCCGTGGTACCTCCAAAGCCATTGCGCTATTGGCTATGGTGATGATGAAAATGAAAAGCACAATAAAAACATTCCCACTATTGGTTTATAGAATCTAAGAGATTTCATCTCATCCGTATACACAAGCGTAATCCTGCCCGCAACCCGATAGCATCTATAAAATATTTTTAAAAGATTTAGAAAAATAGCAACCAATTTCGTTCCAAACCAAAACTCTGATCCATCATTGGTCTTATCACCACTCTTGGGTGCTTCCAACAAAGCATTCTACACCCCCTCCCCCTCTCTTTGAAATATAGGCTGGATATTTGATTACATATTTTACCTATATTTACCTTTTTTTCGCTGTATTGTTTCTAGTGTATTGTGTGTCTCTGTCAGTCAATCAAGCAACAATGTACATAAAGCTGTTTTTATTTCTCTGGAAAATTCTGTTGATTGAGACAAATTGTCCTCTTCTCCTTTTACATACTTGATTCTTACTTTACGGAATTACGTTTCCCTCTCTGATTGGTGCATTTTTAAGCGGGACGTCTGCTGACAGTGTGTACCACCTTAGCAATTAGTTGCTCCTCATTTGATGGTGACAGTATGTTTGTATGTGTTAAGTGTATGCCATATGAGTGTATGCAATATGTGTGTGTGTGTGCAATATTTGGATATTCAATACCTGTATGTATTATGTTTGTATGTATTAGGTTTGTAAATAAGTGTAGACAGACAGATAGGTAGATAGATTAGATAGATAGATAGATAGATAGATAGATAGATAGATAGATAGATAGATAGATAGATAGATAGATAGATAGATAGATAGATAGATAGATAGATAGATAGATAGATAGATAGATAGATAGATAGATAGATAGATAGATAGATAGATAGATAGATAGATAGATAGATAGATTTACAACCGTTCCTATAGATAATCGAAATAGGCGGCTGCCAGGTCACATGGCAGGACTTCTATCTTGTTACCCTTAGGAAGGGCAATATGGGCAAAACTTGTCACTTACCCGGGCTGAATGATTTACCACTTGGAGGTAGGCAAAGGTATTGGTGGGATGGGGGGGGCGCGCGTCAAGATTTATCAAAGGGAGGCCACTTATTGCAAGCGGCGACCTAAACCTAACCAAGGAACTAAAATTATTTTTGCCTAGAAGCCCAATAGGTAACCTAGCCTACCCCCCCCCCCACCCTTTTCCTTCACCCCCCCCCCAAAAATGTACAAATTAAAATCCACTATGAAACTTATGTGCCTGAGGCTAATAATCTATTACTAAGGTCATAGGTCACAGTCACATGTATTTTCCCGTAAAATTGGTACAAGGTGATCGCATCAAAATTAAGAAGTAAAAATTATTATAAAATAAGTTGGCGAACATAGGCACGTGTGTGTAGGTGTCTTTGAGCTTAATTTTACACAGAGATAGAAAATCTATATAGATTGTATATTAAAATAACAGAATATTTAAAAGGGGTGAAATGTGTAAGAAGTTAATTGTTAAAAGAAATTATAAGAAATGTCACCTAGTGGTAACTTGTCAAGACCACCAAATAAAAGTAAAAAGAAATACTCATGTAGGGTAAGTATTTTGAAGACTAATGTATCAGTCGTAGTCAGAATAATTCTGTTTTGTGCAGCCCACATATCTTATCTTAGGTGCAGCCTAAAAAGTCCATTGGTCTGGATAACATATTAGTTTGCCCAATTACTTTTCTGTTTAATAGTTCGGAAAAATCCGAGAATGTCAATGCTATTTTTAATTCTGATTGTATAGCCGATATCGACATAGCGCAATGTCATTTTAAATGTCCTGGTTGTAGATCTAGCGGAGGACATGCTACAGTAGCTCAAGTAAAACATAACCGAAACATTTAAAACGATTTCTTGTTTTGTGGGTTATTGACTTGATGCCAAAAAAAGGAAAAATAAGGGGGTCAAAACACGTAGGTCGATCATAAAAATCTGTAACGTTCTGAACAAAGCCATATAAAAATTGTCTGGTGGAAGATTGTCGTCCAGGTAACATAGGTGGCTGAGCTGACGTTGTGACACCATTATATATAGGTCATGTGTGCATATTGAATAACACTGTGCGTGGATGTACATGTATACACATGTGTACCTTTTTAAAGTAAACTTCACTTCCCCCAAACTAAGTCTTCCATTTACGTATGCATGTTTTAATGTGTCTTCTTTCTATCTCATTGTATAAAGGCTTGCCAAGCAGAATGAACGGTACTTGTTTATATAATCATAGTATCTATCCATGACAACATTGTGTAAATACACATTTACAAAACAAATAGTTGGGTTTTGTTTAAAAATCATTCAATCAAATTTCGCTCTGGTCTTTGTCTTGTAACGACAAAGTCAATATCTGGATTACTTTCAGTGTATTTTCATGTCGATACAGACAAGTTATTTTCGATAATATTTCTGGAATACCTTTATTGGAGCGAGGCTATTTTTAAAACACCCGAAACCATTGCTTTCAATTCTTGGAACCAAGTTAAACATAAACAGTTGTGTACTAAATATAGTTCATCCGAGTCATGATATGTTGGTCTACATTTCAAAAACTGCAACACGTGCCACTAAAAAATATTGACACACCCTTTTTTGGAACGAAAATAGATAGGCATATTTAGTTTAATAGTTTTGTCATAGTTGTCTTGCTATGGACGCACCCATTGTTGAAGAAAGGGGTGGCAATGCTTGTCCTTCTTTCAAAAATAAGAGGAACACATTACTGAAATGATTTCACGGAATGTAATAACACTTCTATAGTTGTTTCACGTGTGATAATTTGTTACATATTCTGTATTTTTTCCATGTGCTAATATGTGGTTGTTGTGTTAATTTCATTTTGCTGGTATTATGCAAACAGTTCACAAATAAAAGGATAATATAAAAACAGATTTTGCAGACGTAACCAAATCTTACTTCAGTTGGTTAAAAGGAATATTTTTTTTTTTTAAATTAAGGTAAGTCTGTTTTGAACATTGAACATTCATTTAGTAAAATTGTAATCAGTTTTATTTTTTAATCGTTTTCTTACTCTATCAATCTAAATTCAGAATATCAGGATTATTGAAATCACATTTTACAGTTGATTTTTTCCTTAAAATGCAAAAAAGAAATGTATAAAAATGTATACAAATGATAACATTTAGTTACTTATAAAATCTGTATCACGTTTCAAAATCATGGACTGAGGAATGTAAGAAAGGAGAAAGAGAACGGATGAATATAAAAAAAACGACAAATTATTCCGGGAAATCCCTAAATTAATAAATATGACGTGTTAGTAAATATAGTGACCTATATAACAGAGGGTAACGTACAGCTAGTTCAGAGGTCACCAACGCTAGATTAATGTTGTAAAATCTTTGGACCACATTTTACACTGTATCGAAGCTGATATAATGAACTGGCGATGAATTATTACGCCAGGGGCACCCCCCTCCCCCTCTTGTGTTTTTTACGTGGAGTGTACTTAAAGGTTTTTTTTTTCCTTTAAGTGACAATATAATAATCATTTCACTATTTGAATAAAGTTATGTGTATTACGTAACTGGTCGATATTATAGTACGCAGTGTTGATAACATTAAAGAAGTAAAATTGTAAATTGCAAGCTACGAAACCAATCAACAAAATGTTGTTTTCTTTACTTTTTATTTTACTTAGAGATGGTACATAGAATAAAGATGGTACATAGTATAAAGATGAAACATAGTATAAAGATGATACATAGTATAAAGATGGTACATAGTATAAAGATGGTACATAGTGTAAAGATGGTACATAGTATAGAGATGGTACACAGTAGAGAGATGGTACATAATATAGAGATGGTACATGGTATAGAGATGGTACATAATATAGAGATGGTACGTAGTAGAGAGATGTACATAGAAGAGAGATGGTACATAATATAGAGATGGTACATAGATAGAGATGGTACATAGTATTGAGATGGTACATAGTAAAGAGATGGTACATAATATAGAGATGGTACATAATATAGAGATGGTACATAATATAGAGATGGTACATAGTATAGAGATGGTACAAAATATAGAGATGGTACATAATATAGAGATGGTACGTAGTAGAGAGATGGTACATAGAAGAGAGATGGTACATAATATAGAGATGGTACGTAGTAGAGAGATGCTACATAGAAGAGAGATGGTACATAATATAGAGATGGTACATAGATAGAGATGGTACATAGTATTGAGATGGTACATAGTAAAGAGATGGTACATAATATAGAGATGGTACATAATATAGAGATGGTACATAATATAGAGATGGTACATAGTATAGAGATGGTACAAAATATAGAGATGGTACATAATATAGAGATGGTACGTAGTAGAGAGATGGTACATAGAAGAGAGATGGTACATAATATAGAGATGGTATATAATATAGAGATGGTCCAACCAGCCCCTTCTTCCTTCCCCCAACTGCTCAGTCATGACGTCATATATTTGTTGACGGTACAACGACAATGCCCCTACCCCCCCCCCCTCGGGTCTCTTGTCAATTGTTCCGGTAACTCTTCGCACTGGTCTGTGGCAAATAATCTGTTACTAATTTCACAGTCACATGTATTTTCCCGTACAATTGGTACAAGGTGAGCTGCTCAATATTAAGAAGTGAAAATTATTATAAAATAAGTTGACGAAAATAGGTATGTGTGTGTAAAAAGTCTTTGAGATTAATTTGCACAGAGATAAAAATGTGTATAGATTGTATAGTACAATAACAGAATATTTCAAAGGGGTGAAATGTGTAATGGGTTTATTGTTTCAAAATATATTTGTGTTTATTGTTGGAAATTTTAGTTTAAGGATAGATATTGGTTGACATGCTGGTAAACCGTGTGTTTGTATGGTTCAAGGTTTACTATTCTCCTGCGTCCTGGAAAACAATAGTCTAGAATCACTAGAGTGATAAATACACATGTGAGACACAAAAAACATAAGTAGCTTACAAATACAAACATATATTAACACACATGTGACTTACAAGTTTGATACATAAAAACACAACTGACAGACTAACCACAAGTGACAAACAATAAGGACATATTAACACACAAGTGATATACCAATAAGACATAACAATACACAAGTGACAAACAATAAGGACATATTAACACACAAGTGATATAACAATAAGACATAACAATACACAAGTGACATATAAATAAGACGTAACAACACACAAGTGACATATAAATAAGACATAACAACACACAAGTGACATATAAATAAGACATAACAACACACAAGTGACATATAAATAAGACATAACAACACACAAGTGACATATAAATAAGACATAACAAAAGAGTTTATAAGTCCTATTAACATACAGTTTATAATTCCAAATAACACACTTTATAAGTTCAAATAGTCCAAATAACATACAGTTTATAAGTTCTAATAGTTCAAATAACATACAGTTTATAAGTTCACTACAATTAAGAAGTTCAAATAGTTCAAAAAACATACAGTTTATATGTTTTGAACTATTTAATTCTTAATTGTAGTGAACTACATAAACTGTAGTTTATATTATTTAGGCTACAAAAAATAAGTATTTTTTGGAATTATAAATTATAATATATATTAATAGGACTTTTATAAACTCTTTTGTTCCATGTCTTGATGTAATATATAAAATATTTATTGTTATGTCTTATTTATATGTCACTTGGTATTTGTTGATTATATCTTATTTATATGTCACTTGTCAGTGTTGTTATGTCTTATTTATATAATCACTTGTGAAATGTTGTTGTGCTACTATATATAAGCGTATATGGTTATTTATAAATATTATTATTTTTATTTATATATCACCCCGATAATGTTAATATGAAGGTATTATTTATTAAACTTATTATATATTGTTATATATTTATTATTTATATTGTTTGTATTTGATTAATAATGTCCTTATAATATTTATTTATTTATTGTAAAATATTTTTTCCCCCGTGTTTTATGATCGGACTAATAACGGGGGTTGCGTGTCCCGGTGTTAATTTATATCCCTTTTTATTGTTGTAAGATACCTATGTTTTTTGTGTCTCGCGTGTGTATTTATCACTCTATTTACCCCCCTTTATTGTTTTCGGGACCCGCGGAAGTGTGGGGGCCAGAACCATACGGACCCACGGGTTGGTGTAGCCCGTAATCCAATAATATCTATTCTTAAAAACTAATTTTTGAACCGGGGATTGACGGGACTAATCCCCCCTATTAAATAATAATTACCCCATTTTTTATTTCACCCCTTTAAGAAATATTCTCTGTTATTAATACCTATACAATCTATACACATTTTTATATATGTGCAAATTAATCTCCCCCCCTTTTTTTTTTTACATATATTTTCGTCGGGCTTATTTTATAATAATTTTCCCCCCCGAAAAACGGCGGCCCCGCGTACCAATTGGTACGGGGGAACCCGATTTTATTTCAAAATTAATGTAACGAAGTTGTGGCCCCCCCCCCGCGGGTAGTCGTTACCGGGAATGGTGACCCAGAGACCCGGCGAAGGTAGGGGATTGCCCCCCCCCCGGCGCGGCGGAAATATGACGACCGACCCCCGGCGGTTGAGGGAAGGGGAGGGGCGGGTTGGGACCATCTCCTATATTATTATGCCATCTTTATGATATGTATAAATCTCTCTTCTGGTACCGAGTCTACCTACTACGTACCATCTATATATTATCCCCCCAAATCTCGCCCATCTCTATATTCTGCCCCGTCTCTATATTAATAATATAAAATCTCCCATATTATGAACCATCTCTATATTATCTATTATCTAACAAAACTATAATACCATCTCCATATTATTTATATCTCCTATCATTGTGCCATCCGGGTTCTATATTATATTATATATATAATATAATTTAAAATTCTCTCTACCCCCCCCCGTACCATATATTTATATTAATATTATAGTCATCTCTCTTCTTATGTACCATCTCTCTACTACGTTGCCATCTATATAATATTAAACATCTATATTTTTTGTGCCATCTCTATACTATGTTGCCATCTTTATATTAATAATTACTTAAATCTCTATATTATGTGCCATCTCTATATTATGTGCCATCTCCAACACTTGCTCCATATAAAATCTCACACAATGTACTTAAATGCTCTATCATGTGCCATCTCCATATTTATCTTTATATCTCTCTTCATTGTAAATAAATCTCTACTACATTGCCATCTTCTATATTATGTACCGTCTCTATATAATATACAATCTATAGTATGTACCATCTCTCTACTGTGTACCAAATCTATATTATGTGCCATCTTTTTACACTATGTAAAATATATACTATGTGCCATCTTTATACTATGAAGCATCTTTATACTATGTTTCAGCTCTTTACTATGAACCATCTTTATTCAAAGTAAAATCTCTAAAGTAAAATAAAGTAAGAAAAGAAAACAACATTTTGTTGATTGGTTTCCCACCCAATACCCATAACGAAAATGTTATCCCAGCTTACTGCGTAATATAATATCGACCAGTTTAAAAACCACATAATATTCAAATAATTAAATGATTATTATATTGTCACTTAAAGGAAAAAAAACGCTAAGCGCCACGTTAAAGCAGAAGAAAGAGAAAAGGCGTAATAAGTCATCGCCAGTTTAAAATGTGGTCATAAGTTTTTACAACATTAATCTAGCGTTGAAGCGACCTCTGCAAAAGCTATAAAATACGTTCTGTTGCTATGAGTCACTATATTTACTAGCACGTCATATTTATTAATTTAAGGATTTCCCAAACACTTGATCTACATATTCATCCGTTCTCTTTTCTCCTTTCTTACATTCCTCAGTCCATGCTGAAACGTGAAACAGATTTTATAAGTAGCTAAATGTTATCAGTTGTACTAAAATTTTGCGCTCAATTTGCAAACACCCACACGCACCTAAGGGAAAATCAACTGTAAAATGTGTTTCCAATAATCTGATATTGATTACATTGATAGAGTAAGAAAACGTTAAAAAATAGAACTAGATTTTTATTTACACTAAATGAATGTTCAATGTTCAAAACGAACTTACCTTAATTTAAAAAAAAAAAAAAATATTCCTTTTAATTAGTTTGGTTAAAATCTGCAAAATCTGTTTTTATATTATCCCTTTATTTATTGAACTGATTGCATAATACCAGCAAAATGGAATTAACACAATAACACATGGAAAAAATTAAGAATCTATGTATTTAAGTATCGGCCTAAACTATAAAAGTGTTATCCGTGAAAGAATTTTTTGAAGAAAGAAAGGATTGCCCTTTCTTCAACGGCGGAGTACATCATGTTTAAAGACAACACTATGACAAAACTATTAGGCTAAATATGACTATCTATTTTCGTTCAAAAAGAATTGTGTCAATAATTTTTAGTGGCACGTGTTGCAGTTTTTGGTATGAAGATTTAAATATAACGACTCGGATAAATTTTAATTACGTAATTTTATATTTAACAAGTTCAAATAATTGAAAACAAACGAAAGGTTTTCGAGGTGTTTTAAAAAGCGCGCGCAAAACAATGATGTCTTCCAGAAAATATTATCGAAAATAGCGTGCCTGTATCGACATTCCCCCAGTAATACAGATATTGACAATGTCGTTACAAGACAAAGACCAAAGAGCAAAAATGATTGGATGATTTCCCCGCAACAACTTCCATTTGTGAACTAAATATTATTATATTTACACAATGTTGTCATGGATAAGATAATATGATTATATAAACAAGTACGTTCACAACCCTTGGCAAGCCTTTATACAATGAGATAGAAAGAAAGATTTTCGCAAATGCATACGTAAATAGAAGACTTAAGTTTGGGGGAAATGAGATTTACTTTAAAGAAGTACACGCTGTTAATAATACATACATCCACGCACAAGTTAGAATGTGCACACAATAATTATTCGCATATAATGGTGTCACAAGGGGACTTACCCTGTTTTCAATCTTCCGCCCGAACAATTTTTATATGGCTTGAACGTTGCGAATTTTTATGATCGACCTACGTGTTTTGACCCCCCTTATTTTGCTTTTTTTGGCATCAAGGAAATTCAAACATTACAATAAATCGTTTGAAATGTTTCGGTTATGTTTTTACTTTAATTTCTGCTAACATGTTGCAATTCCCCCCCACATTTAGTCTGACATTGTTTTATTTAATAGAATATATTATCAGCCTGAAAAAACGTTGCTAATGTCCTTTTTCTGCAAGCTATTACATGGAAAAGTAATTGGGCAAATAATATGTTATCCCAGACCAATGGATTTTTAGGCTGCACCTAAGGATAAGATATGTGGGAAGTACTTTAAAATTAAATTATTCTGACTACGACTGATACATTAGTCTTCAAAGTACATGCCCTACATGAGTATTTTTTCTTTTTTTACGCGGTGGTCTTGACAAAGTACCACTTGGAGTATTATTTTATAATTTCTTTTAACAATTAATATTTACACATTTCACCCCTTTCTGTTATTTTAATATACAATCTATATAGATTTTCTATCTCTGTGTAAAATTAAGCTCAAAAGTTACCCACCCTTACATGATATATGTTACCTAACTTTTTTACTAATAATTTTTACTTCTTAATTTTTAAAAGATCACTTTACTATTGCCAAGTACGAGTGAAAAAGAATTTAAATGTGAAGTATGACCTTGAGTAATAAGATTATTAGCCTCGAACACCACATAAATTTTCATAGTGGATTTTAATTTATTGCATTTTGGGGAAGGAAAGGGTGGGAGGGTAGGCTAGGTTGCCTATTGGGCTTCTAGGCAAAAATAATTTTAGTTCCTTGGTTAGAGTTTAGGTCGCCGCTTGCAATAAGTAATTTCTACCTTTGATTTTTAATGAGTATTGTCTCTTTTTACACCCATACCCCCCCTAATCCATGAGTATGTTAATCATTCGGCAAAGGAAATTAGCAAGTTTTTCTTACATATTAACGCTCCCTAAAATTGGCAAGATAGAGGTCCTGCCATGTAACATGTTGTCCCTTTTTCGATTGCATCATATAGGAACGGTTGTAAATCATTGTATCTATCTATCTATCTATCTATCTATCTATCTATCTATCTATCTATCTATCTATCTATATATCTATCTATCTATCTATCTATCTAATTATCTATGTATCTATCTATCTATCTTATTATCTATCTATCTATCTATCTATCTATCTATCTAATCTATCTACCTATCCATATGTCTACACTTATTTACAAACCTAATACATACAAACATAATACATACGATTATTGAATATCCAAATATTGTTCACACACACACATATTGCATACACTCATATGGCATACACTTAACACATACAAACATACTGTCACCATCAAATGAGGAGCAACTAATTGCACAAGGTGGTACACACTGTCAGCAGACGTCCCGCTTAAAAATGCACCAATCAAAGAGGGAAACGTAATTCCGTAAAGTAAGAATCAAGTATGTAAAAGGAGAAGAGGACAATTTGTCTCAATCAACAGAATTTTCCAGAGAAATAAAGCAACAACAAATGTACATTGTTGCTTGATTGACTGACAGAGACACACAATACCCTGAAACAATACAGCGAAAAAAAGGTAAATATAGGTAAAATATGTAATCAAATATCCAGCCCTATTTCAAAGAAAGAGGAGGGGGTGTAGAATGCTTTGTTGGAAGCGCAAGAGTGGTGATAAGACCAATGATGGATCAGGATTTTGGTTTAGAACAAGAGTGGTTCACTATTTTTTAAATCTTCCCCCCGTGTTTTTTTGATTTAACCTCAGTTTGCGGGCAGGATTGCAGCCACGCATACCGGACGAAGATGAGCTCTCTCTTACATTCTATAAAATAATAGTAAGATCATGCCCCCACTGTGCTTTTCCGCTACTATCATCTGCCTTAACAACAATAACTGGAGAATAATTTTGGAGATTACCAAAAAACAAGGACATCCAACCATGATCTGAATGTCCGTGGGCGCTGACCGGAGATCGAACCACGGACACTCAAGGACAGTCGAGTTCTTTACCACACGAAAATCCTTGCCGCAAACATGCTATTGTAAACTCTGCCTACACGTATCACTGCATTGATTACTAACGGGTTAGATGATTGAACCCTGTCTTTGCCTGTCCTCTTGAATTCATTACAAACCGAGTTGATCAAGTAAGCCCTGGCTATACATATTCACTGCGATTTTCATTACTAGTGAGAGTTGATCAAGTAAACCATATCAACACGTATCACTGCATTCATTACTAACGCGAGTAAACCCTGGCTATAAATACTACTGGATTAATTAATAACGCAGATTACAAACCTGGCTATACATACTACTGGATTCATTACTAACGCGAGTAAACCCTGGCTATACATACTACTGGATTCATTACTAACACGAGTAAAGCCTGGCCTATACATACTACTAGATTCAGCTTACTAACGCGAACAACCCCTGGCTATACAAAGTACTGGATTCATTACTAACGCGAGTAAAGCCTGGCTATACATACTACTGGATTCATTACTACGGCGAGTAAACCCTGGCTATACAAAAGACTGGATTCATTACTGTTGCGAGTAAACCCTGGGTATACATACTACTGGTTCATTACTAACGCGAGTAAACCCTGGCTATACATACCTACTAGGTTCATTACTAACATGAGTAAACCCTGGCTATACATACTACTGGATTCATTAATAACGCGAGTTAAACAGTTAAATTTTACGAAATAAAAAGTCCAAAAAATGTAGCGATGTGAATGGTTAGATTCAAAAAAGTAGAAGTTTAAAAATAAAAACATCAAACAAACTCTATTGTAGAATAAATGTTCTTTATTTTATGAACAGCGTATTACAAAAATGCGTTAGCAGCATTTTGAAATTAATTACATGTAGTGTAAATATAAAACATAAAATGCTTTTAAATCAAAGATTAGCTAATTTTAAATTGATTGATTACATGAATCAAATTTAAAAGTTTAAACATAGAATTATGAAGGTTACAAACATATTAACAACCATTATATAAATAAAGTTTACAAATAATGACTAAATATAGAATTATATGTGTAAGTTTAATACTCGTGTAAATTACGGTAAAAATTCAATAGTTCTAACTCAAGTTATTAATTCTTTTTTTTTTCAGAGACAGAAATATGGGATATTTCATATTTGTTTGCGTCTATTTCAGAGAAAATTTTATTACAAAAAATTAAAACGTGATGTTTTAAACAAACGACATAACATTCATGATCGCAAGGCGTTTGTTTATATATTTGCATTTTCCAATTTCTGTCCTTTTTAAAAATTCAAATATTGTTAATAATTTCAACATGCCTTTTATGTCTCTGGAGTGAAAAAACTAGAACATTGAAGCGAATTTCTTTATTTTATCGCGCCAAATGAAAGGAAATTTGAAAAACAGAGATAAATAAAAATGCATTGTCTTATTTATTATGTTTACTAGTTGTTATAGTGTTTACGGTCATTTTAAAATAACAATTTTTTTAAAAATTAAATCAATTAAAAACCTGAATAGATTTGTTGGATTATAGTTGAGTACAAGTGGCAAACCGAGGAGCCAACGCGGGCCCCAGGGCAGGACATCATTGCGGGCCCCTTAATAAACAATGGAGGTCGTGAAAAAATTGACATGGTCGGGCCATGTCGGGTCCCCTTTATGCGCCCCTTCATATGCGGGCCCCTGGCAATGACTCCTGCCCCCCCTCGGCGGCCCTGATTGAGCATACATGTAAAGTTATTTAAAAGGCGTTTTTTTCACATACTGTCTATAAGAGAAATCAAAATCAATGTTCATTAAAATGTTAAAAAAAATTACAGTCATGTGCAGAACTGAGAAACTAAATCATCCCATTTGTCCAAATTGACTGCCATATTCACCTGCATAAAAAGTTTAGAAAATTTCAATAGTTTATCGTTATAAACTTTTTCTGGGATTTTGTATCTTATTTATTAAATCATCTTCTTTTACAACTCAAGCGCAACACGTGCATAAAAAAGTAAATTGTGGACTATTGCCGATTTGAAATTTTATTTATTTGGCCACCTTAAAGTTTTATCAAATTAGAGGAATAAATTAATATTTTTTCAAACTACTTCCACCTTAAGTATTATGATAATTAGCTGTAAAGCAACTTCCATTAACCCTAAAGGGCCATCGGGGCAGATGAAGTGTAGAATTCATCTGTTTCTATATCTACGACATATGCAAGGATCTTGTGGTTAGCGGGCAACGCCCAATCGCCTTTACTTCCCACCTTAAGCAAGGTACCATTTAAATGCGGGTAAACTTGGAGAACTTTTACCAACTTTCACTAGGACATGTATTTATCCCCTTGTTTTTCACCGAGGATCGAACCCAGGACTCTCATGTCTACTGTCAAGCAACTACTCCATTCAGCCAACAGTCCACCTTTAAGTATTAAGTGACGTCAATTCAGGCAGTTCTTATAGATACATTTGATTTAAAAAAAAAGATTCAATAATGTACATTTTTACATTTACTAACGAATTAATTCTTGAGATATACGTTGATTAGAATAAAAATAAGTGTGAAGGAGTTAAAGTTGAATTAAATATACACTGTTTGATTTTGTTTATGCATGTGTGTTAATCACACTTTTAAGTGACTATAGACAGTATGATTTTTTATGTTGTTATGTGGCGTAGTAAAACGTCATTTGTCACTTGCTTAGATACAAGCCTTGGAGATGAGAGAGAGTTACTTTTTGATCTTAAACTAGGAAGACGTGTTTTATTTAACCTGAAAATGTGCCTTTATCATGTGTCTTTATCTGAAATCGAATATGATATTTGAAGTATTGTTTATCTTATCTTTGAAGTCTACGTCCACATTAAAATATGGAATCAGCAGTCAGTGTTGTTGACTACTTTGAATTGTAAATTGTAGCACGCTACCATAACACCTCCACAGTTGGTCAGATTGGACTAAACCCGTCGAAACACCAACCCTGACAATAAATAAACATGTATTGGCAAGTAATGAGTTAAAGAACGATACGTACACAATTTAAAACTATATATATTCCTTAAAAAAAAACAGTTAAAAAATGTTGACATAATTTCTTGAATTGTTGTAATATTATTCTTAAACATGAAATATCTTAACGTAAAATTTGTGACATCTTAGTCATGTCCCCACTACCTCAGTAGTGCCCTATTACCTAAGTCGTGCTACACTGCCTCATTTTGTGTGTGCTACACTACCTCAGTCGTGCTACACTGCCTCAGTCGTGCTACACTACCTCATTCGTGCTACACTGCCTTAGTCGTACTACACTACCTCAGTCGTGCTATGCTGCTCAGTCGTGCTACACTACCTCATTCGTGCTACACTGCCTCAGTCGTGCTACACTACCTCATTCGTGCTACACTGCCTCAGTAGTGCTACACTGCCTCAGTCGTGCTACACTGCCTCAGTCGTGCCCCCACTACCTCAGTCGTGTCCACATTACTCATTTTAAAAAAAATAATTCACATTGATTTTTCTACCCAATAAGACAAATATAAATATGATTATTATCAGACTGCATTTACGGTTTTGAATAAAATGAAATTATGATACATATATTTAGGAATCTTTACACTATATTAAATATAGTCGGATTTAAGGACGGGCGCACCGGGTGCGCTCCCAGAGCCCTTAAATATTTAGGGGCTCCACAGAGCCCCAATTTGGAACCCCTAAATCCGCCTCTGCTATAAAGTATTATAAAGAAAGTAAAGTATGTCAGTAATAGATAAACGTTTTCGGATAACAGCGGAAAAATAATACATTCAAATAATTTTCATTTTTTTTAAACTAATAAACAAAACATTTAATATTAAATACATTTGAATAACTAAACATAAACATGCATTGGCAAGTTATGTTTACTAGTAAACAATGTCCGGAAACATTCATTAGCTACTTTAATTCAATGCATGTAGGTTAATGTGAAAGTTGAATAGCAATTAAGATTGTTTATATTAGCATTGGTCCGCGGTAAACTGTGGCAGAATCAATGTCATTTGATAAAAAAAAAATAAGACCACCTTATCTTAGAAATTCAAATAAAATAACAAAAGAAACATTACTAAGCATAAAATGTTCTCTTCAAGTATAATTACAAATATACGAACCAGAAAATATAAATCATTATACAATTTATGGACATTTTATAAAGTTATAAAATAACATCAAACCTATTGCGCTATCCTTTAGAAATAAGTTATTTTTTTTATTATTATTATTTAACTATTTAAATTTAATACAATTTGTACTTAATAAATAGAGTTATCATAGATTGTTGACTACAATAATTCCAATGATCGTATTAAAAAGAATTTTCTAAAAAATTAATTATTATAATTGATAATACAATTATAATATGTGCTTTATTTCTTCTTACTCTATTCACTAAAATGTGACTATCTTAAGAATATATTATCATCGTGTTCCACAGAACTAACTTACCACGTCTATTAAAAAGTATTATTGAACCTAATTTGGAAAACATTTATGTTAGTTTGAACCTGTGGTATCTTGAACGCGCGAAATATCTAGCCAGATTAACATAATCTTCTAGATTGTATTCCTGTCCGTGTTTAAAAAAATGAGTTGCTGCTGTTCTGTCACTTACGAATGTGTGGTTGTACTAAGCGACTTTGTTCTAATAATTGTTCATCAAACAGACTAAAATTCCTTCTTGTTTTTTTATTTTGAAAGAAACGTAATTCTACAGCTAGTTCTGTTTCTCTCATTGCTTCCCCCGGGTCTGTGTAATACACTCACTGAAGTTCCTTAACCAAAGTACAGCGAATTCAAAAGCAGCACAGAATTCTGTAACATTATCCACTTGATCATGATCTGCAAATCTTATTCCCAGCATGATTCTGTGGTTTGGTCTACAAGACTGAAATAAATCATGCAGTCTCTTGACCCTCTCATTATTATATTGCAGTATATTAAATATGTCTTGTCCATGTACATTGAAGTGTAGTAACAAATTCATGTCATTTCCATCAATCAGTCTGTTTCTTCAAATGTTGTTTATTAAAGTTTACTATTTTGGGTTTGACATAGATTGCAATCTTATTTGCAATGTAATCCATAACTGTGGTAGTTGGGACTCACCGCTGAAATGTTCCCAGGATATACAAAATAATAATTATTACATTTTAATTATGTTATAGAAACGAAATAATAATAATTACATACAACATTTCGATTCAATGGTGGCTTCGTATGATTTTTCTTTTTTTTTTTTTGCAACTCCCAACGAGACGGTTAAAGTTATTATTGTTTACAAAATCTTCATAAAATTATATTTGTGTGCTCATATTTCAAGTATATTGTAATTTAACTGACCTGATTGTGGCTTTTGTCTAGCTCAGGCTTTTCAAACCCAAAATGTAATTTTTTAGACATGTAAATAAGACATTACATTCTTGAGTGGAGTTAGACATTACATGGATTTCTGATCATTCAGTGGTCAACATTTTACGACATTCTTCTGCTTGCCGAAAGGTAAACATTGCGACAAAAATTTTAATAAGCCTGGAGCTGGTATGAAAAAATGACGTCCTTTGAAAAAACTTTGCTCGCTTATTAACAAGTGATATGTCTTAATTAAAAATCAAAATTACTATTTGTATATTTTTATCTTCTCATTGTGGCCAAAACGTTAGCTTTTTTTTTTACTAAGGATCCCCCCCCCCATATGCAAACAAATATGGGGCACTAGACAAAGGTTCGTTGTAAGACCTAAGAGAAAGTTTCGTTATTTTCCAGATTTAAGCGACAGCTGGAAGCTATAGTGAATGTTACAGGTTAAGCTGTGTCGGTTATCAATTTAAGACAATGGGGTGGCGGGCAGAAATGTCCTCAGTCAGATAGAGCAGCCTTCAAAAATTGACCCGTGATGGAGAGAGAGAGAGACCCGGGAGGATCGAGAAGGCACTAGTTGCTCAGTTTCGTACAGGGCATTGTGCTATAGAGGCGTACTGTGGGAGATTGAGGCCCTATGTCGATTCCCTTTGCCGACACTGCAGATAAGTAGAGGAATAGAGGAAACGTTGTATCATGTGCTATTCGAGTGCACCGGGCTGGTAGACCACTGGGGGATCAGTTAGGTAGCCTGCTATCAATTGGTCTTTATAGTAGTTCCCAAATGTTGAAGGACACATCAAGTTTGATTTCGTGGGGCTCTTAGAATCTAAATATCAGCCAGCGGTTTTCACTAAGAGAGAGAGAGAGAGAGAGAGAGAGAGAGAGAGAGAGAGAGAGAGAGAGAGGGAGAGAGAGAAAAGAGAGAGAGAGAGAGAGAGAGAGAGAGAGAGACCGATTATTAAAAACTAAGAAAGGAACGGTCATATTAGATTGAAAATATAACAGCTTGATGACCTCGTAATGTCTTTGTTTCATTTGTTAGCCATGAAAATTAAAATTAGTAAATATCTCGCAGCATTGAAAATGATTGTAAGCAAACTCAATAGCCTAATATTTCAATATTTTATTCTTTTCAATTAGTTAAGTGTTGCAGAGCCGCACAAAAACTCTGGAAAAAGGAATAAAAAAACATTCAACAATTATAAAAGCCAAACATAATTCAAAGGGTTTTTCACCAGTCTTGAAAATGTGTATAGCATTTAGAAGTAAACATCTCCCAGCATAAGAACTACAATGCCAGTGGTATTGATGGGGTAAGATAAGGTACAAGTAAAGGTAGGAGTTGTGGAGTGTGTGTGTGTGGGGGGGAGGTTAAATAAATACAAAATAAACGGTAAACAATAAGTGATCTCCTTTTTTTGTCTTTGTTGTTCATAATAACAAAGATAGCATCACTTCAACTGATACTTGTGAATCAATTGGTCTGAAGCAATAGCCTAATAAACTTAAATGCTAAATAATAATGGGTCTGTTGAGATTAAAAAATATAACAAATACTTTCTTAGATAAAAGTAACTTGTCTATTGTGACGATTAATATGAATATAATATGAAACTTGTTTAATACAAATGATAATTGAAATATTATTTGTTAATAAAACACGTAAATTGCGATTAATTTTTTTTTATTTAGCGTTTATTATTTAAATGGAGCAGCATATCTAATCATCATGATAATTTTCCATATTAGTTAAATATTTAGAGCACAATTGTTTAAAATAAATTTAGAACGAAATGTTTTTCATCTCTGAACTAAGATTTTTTTTTCAGCATTTAGTAATGCATTTAAAACGAAAACCCGATCCTTTCTTCAACGACTTTGACCGTATAAACAGTTTAAAGACTTAGAAAATTAGACCTCTCACAGTGCTAAAAATATTCTTCTGAAAATTTCCGTATTATTTAACTGATAACTGTTTTCTAGCATCATTTATTCCTGAAGCGTAATAAGCCAGACTTGTCTATCCCACTTGCTCACATACAAAGCTTGAAAAATTAAATTATGAGCCTATGAAAATATTTTTTGTCATTTTTTTATTATTCTCTTAATTTTTTTTATAATAATTATTATTCAATTTAAAAGTAATAAAGAATTAAACACATTATTTTTGTAAAAAAAAAAAGAGATTTACATTTGCTAGGAAATGTTTTTAAATTAAAGTCAGTATAATTGAGATGTTTTAAAAATTCCACCAGTCGTGAGACTTTAGTGATTCGTCTGGTGTTTTAAAATCTTCGCTGGTGTACAATTCACAATCACTCATGCCAGTGTTGTATGATTTCCAATGTGGGATTGTTTCATCCATCTCATTTATTATGTTATACTTTTTCATTAATTCCTTCAAAAACCGTTTCCAGCGTCACACCCTGGACCCCAGTTGGAGAGAGATTTAAACTCGTCCACTAGAAACTGGACAGCTGACCGAAATATCAACAGATCTATCACGTACTCAGGCTGAAAGTCATACGTGAAGTTTGCCAGATAATCAAAAATGAGCTCTGCCGATTTCTTTAGAAGAATTCCGAGGTCCTTTTTTCTTCTTCCTCGAGTTTGCCATTTTCTTTAACAAACTTGTAAATGGAACCCAGTACCAAGTCACAGTTCGTGTCTCTAGGATCTTTATGAAATTCTCAATGTGTTTTTTAAGAACTTTTAGTAGTGACTACAGTGTCAGTTTTAGTATCGCCGAATTGTAGTTTATGGAATCTGTAAATAAAAGTGGAACACATAGTAATATCACATCAAACATAACAAATCATTTACAATATAAACATTTAAGTACTTGTAAAGGTATCCGTTCTTTACACAGGCGAGTGAGCCCCAGAAAATATATCGTCAACTTTGTATTCTATATTCTTTACACAATTTACATTGCAGTGACAATTGAGAAAACAGAAAAATAACCGTGACCCACGAGGACATATATTAACTTCCACTTTATTGTTGCTCAGTTAGGGATGACTAAGTTTTAATATTCAAAAATTTTATTGAATAGATTTATTTTTTAGACCATTCTTTCTAATGTACAAAATATTTACCGAAATTTATATTAATCTTTTTTTATGATAAAAACCGTAACTCTATTTGCCAAAAGTATGCTTAATCTAAAGACACTGAGCCCTTAGAATAAAGATCTACTAATCACATTTACCTGTCCATTATTAGGAGAGCATTTTGTATCAATCATATGTGAGCCAGGGATTAAAGAACGACATTTATGAAATCCCCACTGTAGCCGATATTTTAATATCTTTAGTAATGATAATTTATATACGTATTTGTTTTATATAATAATATTTGTTTTACTTTATTTAAAAAAATTTAAAAAAAGCAGAACTATTTTGAAAACTAAAGCACTGGAGCTAAACATGACTTACTTTGACTTGATAATGTTTTCCCTGAATAACTATTACTAAATTATTTCAGGGACTGGAAACTATTAATATCGTGGCTGGATACTACATATCAGCCCTCTCACTAAATTAGAACATGTCCTAAATGATGTTACTGGATTAAAGGACACAGAAACCTATACTCAGAGAGTAAAACTAAATAAAAGTTCATAAAAAGAAGGAATGTTAAAGACGTATAGGAATGGAACAAGAAAGTGTGTGGATAAAAACAAACAACAACAACAACAACGAAGTTGGCGAAGTAGTTAAGTAGAGGAAGCAAATTCTAGAAGCAAATTTAGGAACATCCAAAGATCCCCCTTATTCCCCCAATCCCCCTTAGCAAAAAAAAAAAAATCAAACAGAACAGGGAAAAATCAAGAAAAGAAAAAAAATAAAGATACGAACACCATCAAAAATAAAATAATTCAATTTAACAAACATCAATAACAACAAAATAAACATACTAGTAAAGGATAAAGATGGTGACGGAGATAGATGAAGATCTAAATCCGTCATCAAGTTTGGATTGACTAGGTATTTGTATATTTCGTAGATATGACCAGTTAATAAAAAGATTCCCATATAATTAGATTATTCTGACATCGTTTAAAATCCATTACCTTATCTACAACAGTTCCCTTTTCAAATTTACGGTAATATGTAAAACAAATCGTCCTCAATGTTATAATTCATGCACGGCGCTGAAATAGCTAGCTATGGTCCTGTTGGAATACTCTGTATAACTACGCTGATATTCATCTCACTTTGGGGAACCGGTATCTTTCATATCACCGTTGAAATTAATTATTAGATTACCTTTGGTAATCTTCCTCTTTGACCGTTTGCTCCCTTGACATATTCACCTGGATAAATGGACATGACCTCTCATTTCGGCCATTATATTCACCCATGTCCCGTTTACCTAGTATACTAGGGGGGTCTGCTAAAGACATAGTTAAGCCCCTAAAAAAAGAGAAAATGTAAAAAAGTAATATATTATGTTAAAAACAGATAATTTTTAAAAGTTAATATCAGTAACCTATATATCGATGTCATGGGTATTTTTTGTGTATATCAGTTGTATGTATATTATATTTCTAAGGAACTTTTATAAAAGGTAGTATGGTCTCTTCGGAGTTATTCTTGTTGACTGACTCTGGGAAGGTGTACATAAATTATTTGTAGTATGACAGATTAGCCAATCTCTTCAGAGTTTCTTGTATATTTATTTCTTGCAACATCAAAATGAAGTGTCCACAGATATGTGTGAGACGTAACACATATATTAAGCAGTTATCAATCAATGAATAAACAGTTTGTTGAAATATATATATCTATTTATTTACATATGAATAATCTTCTTACTTTGCATAATGCATAATATTGTAGAATAAAAATGATGATACGAACAACGTCCTTTCCATATAAATATATGTCGTAGTTCCTCTAGTCGTCTCAATTATCGTCTGTTATCATGTCTGAAGAAATCTATCGTCTGCTCTTACTAATATTTTTATCACTTCCGCTCTACTAAGTGGCCCAGATAATTCCCATCTCTGTGCCAAATAACATTATTACAATCGAATAGTTTTGGAATGTAAAGGTAATATTTATATATATAATTTGACAAGACGCATAACAGCTTAAATTCTCTTTATAATTTTCAATTTTCCTTCTAATAAAGCAAAAAGAAACTATCTTAAGTTTTTCAAAGTATAAAAACGTTACCTTTTTTGAAAACTTTCTAAAAGAAAATGATAACATTAAAAAGAAAAAAAGAAAACATTAGCTAACCTTTTTTTTTAATTTAAAAAGTTAGATTAAAAAAGAAAAAGTCCACTCAACAGCTCCAGCACTCAGCAAATTATTGGTCAAACGGAGAGCGCAGAAACTCATTTAGACAACTATCTAAAGCCCACCAGATAAAACGATTGAAAAGAAATGGTACTTCTACTTTATGTCCATCCATTTTTAAGTCCATCCATTTTAAATCCATCATTTTCTGATCCATCCACCAATTCATCCATGCATCTATCTACCTATCTATCTATCTATCTATCTATCTATCTATCTATCTATCTATCTATCTACATCTATCTATCTATCTATCTATCACATCTATCTATCTATGTCATAAAATCCCATACATATGCATCTATCTATCTATCTATCTATCTATCTATCTATCCATCTATCTATCTATCTATCTATCAATCTATCACGCATCTCATCTGTCTATCTTCATCTATCCATCTATCTATCTATCTATCTATCCTTTATCGCATCTATCTATCTCATATACTCTATCACATCTATCTATCTATCTATCCATCAATAAACCATCTATCTGTCTATCCATATCCTATCCATCCATCTATCTTATATCTATCTATCTATCTCATCTATCTATCTATCTATCTATCCTATCTATCTGGCTTCAGCTGGCTAGCCAGCTAGCTAAACTTAGCTAGCCAGCTTGTTTATATACAACGTTATTAATAAATTATAAGTATATATCTGTATACACATATAGATCGCTATAATACATCTATTTATACAGAAAAAGAAAAAGAAGGTGAGAAAAATTGAGGAGAGGCACTTTAAAATGCCACAACAGCGTCTCTTATTTTATCATAATTTAGAAAATTAATTAAATGATAGAAAAAAAACTAGCCGGACTGAAAGCCACACGAGAAAGTCGAATGCGGTGTAAAAGTATATCTCTTATTATAAAACACAATTAAACAATGTTTGATGATATTATGGATACAGTTATATTCCTTTTCATGATCTACTAGAAATTCGCTTTGAGTCAACAAACCTACAACATCGAGACTTATGTATGATATTTAAAATGCTCCTTGTATTACTTTATCTTCATGATTTATCTATTTTGATTAAAAAAACCTGATGACGTCTTATAATACCATATACCTTATGGACTGTTAACATCAGTGCATTTTTTGTAAAAAAATAGGTGCCGGTGCTCAGTGATGGATAGCTTAACTTTGTAACTATCAGTTCGCTGTTTCGCATTTATATTTTAGTGTTAATTTTTGTTGCACGCGTATTTTTTAAAATAGTTCAATTTAGCAAATTAATTATATAATAAATGGAGTAATAAATGTTAGAATGCAAGAAAATTAATAACTTTTCCCTCTCTTTGAAAAAGAATTTACCTTTGCGCCGCACCGGTGCGTACCAGCACAAAAAAGAGCACTGGTTAACTTTCTTAATCCCGCTTGTACTGAACAATTTTAAAAATAGGTAGTGACAAAGTTAATTAAAGGAAGGTAAAATTAATATAATATTAATATTATTTGAGATTAAAGATTTTTCTAACGATGTAATTTATATTTTAAAAAGATGTATCATTGTAATTTTTTGTTTTACAGATTGGTCTTTAAGATACAGGCTTTTAATTACCAAATTTTCAGTGAGTTCTATACAAATTATCATACAATTTCCATGTTATTATCTATTTCATCGTCATTCACTTTAGAGTGAATCCCAGCTTTTTCCCTCTTATGTTGCCGAAATTTTAAAAATAATTTATTTGGCTCAAAAAGGTGTGATCAGTCCACCCAGCTTCTTTTCTTGGTCAGGCGGTCGGTCAAGGTTACGAACGAAGTTCGCCCCCTCCCTCCCCTACCCCATGTCACACAAGCATTGTAAGTTTCTATTAATAAAGCTAAGTAACTATCTAATAGAAATTCAAACGGATCAATTAAAATTCAGGCAGTATGCCTTAGATACCATTTTAGTTTTTTTACTTTCGAGATTAACCAGAGCTATATAGAGGAATGTTTTAGAAGTTTGGGATGATATTATTTTGAGTTTGGAAGAAGAAAATTAAAAAGAATATACCGAATGTGGAATGAACGTCACGCTATTTATCTTCAGTATTTAGTTGTAGGAATTCTTTTTTATTTATAAATTAATTATATGCACTTTGTATGAACATAGAAATAAATTCACGTAATTTCATATTGTAATACGAGTATTGAATTAAGTGGGCAAATTATAATTTTAATTGCACATTAATGTCACGTAAATTTGCATAAAGAATTACTTTAATGGTTTTAGCCTTTATGAACTAATTAGAGATTCCCTATTTTTTTTATATAAATATATAGGTAGTACTGCTTCCAGATTAACTATTTTCAATTGGTTCATTTAATTCTTTCTTATTAAAAAAAATGGGACTACACTATATCTAAGTCACGCTTTAGAAAAACGCAGTGGCTACTGTTCGGTATGACCGAGCCCGGGAATTTTTTTCGGGTTTAAGTTCCATACTTATATATTATTGCATATTTTTTTTTGTTTTCGGGGCTAGTGTTAGGAGTTAGGATTAGGGTTAGGAATAGGGTTAGGTCTAGCTTAATAAGATATCTAAATATAGCGGCCGAGTCGCTGCTTTGAACTATATAACAACATGTAAGTCACTGCACTAACCCTATTCCTAAATCTCTAATCTCCTAATCCTATCCCTATTCCTAACCCCTAATCCTATCCCTATTCCTAACCCTAACCCCACATTAGCCCCGGAAAACAAAAAAAAATATGCAATAATAAGTATGGCTGGTGCCGAAAAAAAATACGGGGTTCGGTCGGACTGTTTCCAACTTAGCCACTGCGTTAGAAAAAAAGCTTTCGATAAACTCCAATACATGATAAATTACAGTTTTTGTAAACTCCTTAGTAATTACTAAGGTTGCATTGTTGATAATCATATTAAAAACACAATGATCTTCATTTACTTTGGTTTATTCAGTCAGTTCCTTTTTCAACACTAAAGACATTATTCTTATTATGAACTCAACACACAAAGATAAAAGTGCAAATAGATATGACACGTTTTTTTTTTAGAATTTTAGAATCGTACACGTCTTCGTTATTCTTTTCTAGTTTGGTTAAAAAAATCAACTGATCGCATTTTAGCTTCGTCTTAAATTTCATTTAGACAGACTATTTATCCACAAATAATATATATCAAACATTGTTATTGTATTCATTTTATCACATTGAGGCTGTTGCCGTTCATTAAAAAAACATTTATCAATTTTAAATAAATTTCTGACAATTTCGAGAAACAAATTTTAAAGACCCCCATTAAAAAAAATAATAAAAAAAAAAACAAAAACCAACTTTTGTAAGACGTATGTAAATTATGTAAATTAATTTCTGGACGTCTATTTTATTTGAAAATGCAAACTGTTTTTCAATTTTCAGTGGTTTTAGAAAGTTGTTTTTTAAACATTATTCAAATATTTTTTCGGCTTTTGGACTTGTAGAAATGTCTAGCTGTTAATGAAACTATATTTGTTAAAGCTGCGTATTAAAAAATAAATAGTAATGAATAATAAAATAATAATTCCACAGTGTTTCTTCAAATGCTTTAAAATATTTAAATGCAAATTTTTACGTAAAAATTTGACTTATTTCAAATGTAGCTCGAATTCTAGTTGCATATAGAAGTAAAGGGTTTTCCCCGACCTCCTCTGTATCTACTTTACTAAGCTGCTGGACGGATAGTCGGGTGGTTAAGCGCTCGACTGTCGACCTGAGGACACTGGTTCGATCTTTGGTGAGGACCAATGGATATATTTAAATCATGGTCCACACTATGTCTTTCCAGGTGCCTCAATAGCACCATAAAAACCGTCGCATGAGTGGTTTATAGGATCTAAGAGATTCATCTCATCCTTACAGGTACTCCACATTCTGTTAATCTATTCTCAAAAAATGATGAAAGTTGTGTAATATATCAGTTTTCTATTCTATGGACTAGTGCACACCGAGACGGCTAAACTAACTTTATATTTGGATAAAATTACTGAATTTTTTTTTTCAATAATTTCATGCATTTTTATATGTCACATTAATCAACATGATTTTAGCAAGTAATTTTTTTTTCACGGTGTAAATCTTATTTGTCAATGCCTTTCCCTTTTTTTGCAATTTAAAAGTTTAAATGTCAATGTATTATATTTTTAAAAAAGTCAACATTTAAAAAAATATATAACAACCTAACTGAATTTTTATAATATGTTCTACCTTCATAGAATTTAGAAAATCGAATCTAACATGTAAAAAAAAATTGAAAAAAAAATTGAGAGTAAATCTTAAAATCAAATTAACATACCAAAACAACCTCCACGCATTTTTGTTTCAAAAACATTGATGCTGATTGGTATAAATTAAGATCAATGAGGAAACATGCTCAATCAGGCTCAAATTTAAGTTAAGTTGACACATTATGGATTCAAAAAAAACTTAGTGTCATTATTATTTGTATAAATGTTAAGTTAATTTGGGCATCTGCACATATTTTGAAATTATTGTTTGACAAACTTTGAAAAAAGAAGAAGGTTGGTACCACAAAAAGAGATATCGGTTTCTGTATAGTTCAGAAAATCAATCCATATGACCAGGGAAGGATTTGTGTTGCAATGAGACTAAAGCGATTTGCTCGAAATCAGAGAGAGAGAGAGAGAGAGAGAGAGATTGAGAGACATTTCCACAATAGTGAACCATATCCTCCCAACGACAAAGCTTGTAAAAGGACAAAAAAATGTTTAAGGTAATTAGCTTCTTTGCCAATAAAGGATGAAAAGTACGACTGACGTGTTTGTGACTCAGTAAATCCTAAAAATTTCTCAGCTCTTTTAAAAACAGAAAACGATTTTTCACCTTTGTATTAAGTTATCTAGTTATAAATGTGAAATGAAACGGTAGTAGTGGTTAAGTATTTGCAAAGCTACTTTCTTGTCAGCGATATTTTTAGCCGAAAACGGGATTAATTTAGTCTTTTTTCTCTTTTTTAGATTAAAATGTCACTCATGAAAAATCTACGCCAAAGTCTCAATAAAAAACTCAAGGAAAACAATTTCTGAAACATTTTTTAGAAAAAGGAAAAAAAAATTCCAATGTTTACAAATAATTTGTAAATAGTTTCGAAAGTTGTAATTGGTTCAATTTATTTCTTGATTTATCGTGTCAAGATTGGGATAAATGTTAAAACTCAGAATGTTTTGTAGTCAGTAAAATCTATAAATTCCGGAGACAGCATAATGTTGACTAGATGAAATTGTGGGCATAGATATAATGAAATAATTCCTCCATATTAGCGCTCACGCTTTTTTTAAGTCAATATGAATATTTTTACTTTATTAATAAATATCTATTTCTTTGAATACATTCATATTTCTAGTGTAATTTTAACAAATATAAAACAACAACATATTTCTATTTGTGAATATGTATAGAAAAGTAACCTAATTAGCTCGATCTTGTCGTTGGAGTAATTCGCAAAAAAAAAAACCTACTTCATAGCAGAATCCCGGCAGTCGCAATTATGAGTTAGACATGAACGGCGGCTGGATAGCGTAATCGATAGTAAAGCCAGGTAAAGACAAAAATATTCTCCGCTGAGTTGCAGAAGAGATGGTCGTCACCGAGTCTACAATCCTACAAAGTAGGATGTATGATGCACAACATAGGTCAGTTGATGTGTCCAATCGTTTCCCCCTTACGGTTAAGGGTAAATAAAAAAAAATTCGGGATCAATCAGGGCTACCCTAAATGTAATTTGTAAAATTGTTGAATGATAGATATTACTACTTAAAATATATTAGATGTAAACAGAGCCGTCCCCAGGCAAGTGGGCGCCCTAGGCAGTTATTTATTTTATTTTTGAAAGTTTTTGTTCTAAAATTTGGCGCCCCTAACAATTTGGCGCCCTAGGCAGCTGCCTATACGTCGCCATATGCCAAGAGGTACCTGGATGTGAAACAAAAGTTCTTGTATATGTATTAGTATCTCTTAGAAAGTTTTTTTTTCTACTTACAATTAGTGTTGAAACTAATAACTATTTAAAAAAAAATTCTGTCAATTCTTCTTGATTAACTGAGTTTCCGTTAATAATGTAATTTCAAGAATGATGCAGCAAACAACTTCTCTTAACATCTTTCAATCTTTTTTTTATACCAAACCAGAAGAGCGGGCTCACGTGATGTCTGGATCATATCAACAGAGCATGCGTATGAAAAATGACGCCATAGTATTCATAATTTAATTATAGCATTATTTGGTGTGGCTATGTGCTAGTAAATTAACTATATACATCATGATGCCTTTTTTCGTTAATTTCTTCATTCTGGGAAGTAGGCTACATGTATTTCTTTTTCCCTTTTCTCTACCACGTTTCTTCAAAAAGTGCGTTTGTGTGTGTGTGTGTGTGTGTGTGTCAGTTAATTGTGCATGTACATGTTTATTAAAAGTCCTAATATAGCACATTGTAAATTTTTAAGACACAGTATGGAAGTGGACTAACCTTCTCGCTATTCGTTATACGTTATTGAAAAAATTCCTTGGACCTTCTATAAAATAAATACATACATTTTTTATTGCGGAGTACGCTATACAGTCTGTCGTAAGTATTTAACAACCCATTCTGGTCATTTAATGTGTGCGACTTTATATGTAGATGAGAGTTGAGGTGTGTGAAGTCCCTGGTAGGACGAGATGAACTCTCTTAGATCCCATATAAATCACTATATGGGTCGCTAGTAGATTAAGGTTCCGTCTTCTTTTATCCCCACCATATCCTCTAGTGCAATGGCCTTGGAGGCACCACGGGAGATGTAGCGGAGTGACTTTGTCTTGAAATATCCATTGGTCATCACAGGAGATCGAACCAGTCAATTCCCAGGTCGAAAGTCTTGCGTTTAAACACATCACACATTCACCCCCTGAGAAATGAGGGTCGTAAACCCACTGCCTCACTATTAGTCAGAGATTAACTATCTCGTCATCTCAACGAACTTCAGTTTGATGCAACGACTGGTCTGTTCCGATAAACGCTCCGTATGGATAAGAGCATACACAACACATTGTGCATGCACATGAGTGTGTGGGTCGAATGTCAGAGTCTTTGTAAATAAGATAGAAAATAAAAACATTGTAAAGAGAGAAGGAAACAAAAAAATGACCATTAATCTTGACCAGAATACATTCTTTGTGGATTGGTGAAAGTAAATATCTAAGCTGTCTTCACTCGTTATTCTAAAGTGATGACATAAACGGAGAATATTTTAAACACAACGAATATGTACACATGTCTATATTTACATAAACACTCATTTATTCATCCATCTTTGTTTATTCTACTGGTTAATGTTAAAATAACCGGTCAACTCCGGTCAGTTATATATATAGAAATTTGACCTAATTCATCCAGCCAAATACCCATTTACTTCGCAGCGGAGAAGTACTATCTTAATTTTTTTTTTTATTTAAAGTAAAGTAAAGCCTCTTTAAAGTTAATTGAAAATAGGGGACCTATGCCAAAAATTGTTTTCAAATATCTTTTTTTTGTGCTCGACGTTGTCATTTTGTTCATCCAGTTCACTTTTGCATCCCTTCCTCCCCGGATCGACTCCCCAGCGTCACTGGAGTACACATAAACTACTCCACCTTAATGCAGCTTGCGACCTTTCCAGATAACTGACCACTCCTCTCCTAATCCCCAATACTCTCCTTCCCCCAGAGCCCCCAATATTTGGCTTAGGTAATGTACATATTTTTCTTTTCAATTTAAGTGAGACATTACACCTTACAATACAATTTAAGAGGTTTACAATAAGTGCTTTTATCAGTATAACTCACACTCAATAGATTCAGTTTGAGATTAAACTAGGATCTGAATAATCGAGTTTTTACAGTAATCAAGTGGACTTTATATATGATGGCCCAGAAGTTTATGAAGAGATAATAATTAAAGTTGTATTATTTGGAGAAAAATCTAGAAGCTGTGAGATCACTGTGACATTGATATTATCACTTTAAGATTTAAACAAAAATTAAATAAAATTAAGTATAGTATAGTAAAGTATAGTATACATTTAAAAAAAAGAGAAAAATGAGCTTGATACACTTTTAATATTTTTATATAGTATTGTTTTCTCTCTGCATGTTTTCATAATTGCGACACAATTTATAAGTATTTACAAAAATTGTTTTAAATGATATTATCTGTTAGTTTTATAGAAGGGAAATAGACCCCTCTCCCCACCTAGATATTTTGTTTTTACCATTCAAAAGAAATGCGTTTAGTTCTTATACATAACTTTTAAAATGTTTCAAAAAGTATATATATATGTATTGAGAAAACAAATTCTCCGGTACAACCCGGCCATCTTGTGACATTTTTGCGGACTGGTGCCTCCATGTAAATAAATATTTGAGTGTTGTTGTTACACGAGACCTGTTGTTGCATTATTTACTCCATGTGTGGTACGTCTGAATTCTGGTGAGACTCTGAGGCAGAGATACAAATAGAAATACAAGTCATAACTGAGTCATCCCCCCTAGCCCCGTAGCCAAGGGGGGCACTGGTGGGGCTTGCCGTCCCCCTGCTAGGTGGTGGAGTGCCCCCCTACTTAAAAAATGAAGAAAAAGAGGGAAAAAATGAAGAAAAAGTAACTAAAATGAGAAGGTACCCCCTTGCTGGGTATTGGTGCCCCCCTGCTTACTTTGACCTGGCTACGGGCCTGGTCATCCCTCATACTTCTAGATAATAAGCCAAGGATAACCCTCATAGGGGGTCCTCAATACTGGTTAACACGTCGCCCAGCCGCCTCGACTTCCACAAGTTAAGTGTTCAGGTACCTATTTAAACCTCGGCGGACTTTGGTGGTGGGGGGGTGCTTTTGATTCACTTTCAACAGAATCTGAAATATGTCCTTGGTTCTCACCGAGGATTGAACCCGGTACCCTCAGTTCGACAGTCAAGTTGTTCTACACCAGTGCTTCTCAAAATTATGGGCAGAAACTTTCTTGGAGGCCCCCACTTTCTTGGAGGCCCTCAAAAAATTGTCCAAGTGAGAATTAGTCATACACACTTAAATATTTGGTGCTGACATATAATATCTGAATTTATACATATCTGAAATAGCTTAGGGCCTTAGCAAGTCTAAATCTGGCCATGGCATGAGATGTTTGTAATGCATCGATGAAACAAGAAAATCGAACTACTATATCGTTATACACCTGTCCTCGTCTGCTCATCTCTGTCTCAAGTTTGTCAGCATGGACGTAGCAGATATACGAAATTCGACGCTGGCTATCCAGAGATAGGGGTCATCACGATCAATGATTACTGTCTATCGTTTGAGATTACGGGTCACAGTTGAGTAACAATCCACACCTGGTGTTATTTCTTTTTTTCAGTTTCTTCAGATCTTTCGAAATGAACAGTGCATCTAAGCCATTATGCAAATGTACAGACATTCAATGCAACACCGATAAATGTGTATTATTCACGATTGTTTTCACTAGCCGAATAAAACGGAAGGGCGTTTGTAGCTACGTATCAGTGCGTAACGTAGAACAAAAATATCTTAAAGATAAGTAAGTAAAACCAATAGCACAAAGAAAAACTCTGAACAAAAAAAAGCAACAAAAAAAAAAAATTGGGGGGGGGGGGGCGGAAGGGGCGATGAGGTATTTTACCATCAACTTGTGGGACCAAGGTCAAATAATGTGCGATTCAATTTTGCGATTTGCTATTTTCATGCACGTTACTCGCGGCTACCGGGACAATCGACATCATTTTCTTGTTAACTTGTGGTGCCCAACAAACTCTTGGTGCCCTAGGCACGTGCCTTGTTTTCCTAATGGTTAATCCAGGCCCATGCCCACAACAATCCGCCTCTTGCCCCGTTGGGGATCGCCATTGACAGGGGCAATACATGAACTCTAATAAACTTCAAACCGTCGTCTAAACTTTCCAGTTCAGATAAGGCGCAGGAGACGAGACGCAGCCCCGTAGCGTGAAAATTCTACAGCAGGGGGGGCAGGCAATAGCAGGGGGGCAGGTAATACATTTTACTAAGTAGAGCAAACAAGCAGGGGGAGCAGATAAAACGCAGGGGGGCCTGGCCAGTACAACTCGACGGTTTCGTCTCAACCAGCAGACACTGGCTCGAACCAGAATCTAGGCAGAGAGGGTGAGTTATAATAAGAAAAAAAAAACTTTTTCGAAGGTTGCCGAATTATCGAGATCTCAGATAAATTATACCAGCCAAACTTACAGGGCCGGCGTCATAGGACCTGAAGTAGCCTGCTATGTGGGGCTGTCATAAACGTGGGCCCGTTTCATGGATCCCACGAGTTGAACATCTCGTACTAATTTACTATATCCTGATACACAACTTTAAAAGTGTTCTTTTATCACAGCATCGTTGATGTAGGTGAAGGGTGATATATAAATGCTGTTACAGTTGTGAAATTAGATCCCACTAGAAAAGATAAGATAATTATTTTGGTTAGCGCATGTCCTTTGTAAACCAGCTGACAAAGTCACATGACAGCAGTAACGTACGAAGAGTACAGGGCGCTGAACTAGAAAGGAGAGTTCGAAAGAGCACTGTTAAATGTTTTTAGTAAACAAAGCCCAGACCTGTAGTTTTAAAAAGGGGAACTACCTAGTATAGTAAACAAAGCCAAGTCCTGTAGTTTTAAAAGGGGAACTACCTAGTATAGTAAACAAAGCCAAGTCCTGTAGTTTTAAAAGGGGAACTACCTAGTATAGTAAACAAAGCCAAGACCTGTAGTTTTAAAAGGGGAACTACCTAGTATAGTAAACAAAGCCAGGACCTGTAGTTTTAAAAGGGGAACTACCTAGTATAGTAAACAAAGCCATGACCTGTAGTTTTAAGAGATGGGAACTACCTAGTATAGTAAACAAAAGCCA
Source organism: Bulinus truncatus (assembly GCA_021962125.1). Taxonomy (NCBI): domain Eukaryota; kingdom Metazoa; phylum Mollusca; class Gastropoda; family Planorbidae; genus Bulinus; species Bulinus truncatus. The sequence goes on along the minus strand of JAGDYQ010000060.1, from coordinate 2,701,596 downwards.
ATGTCCTGTAGCTTGAAAAGGAACTACCTAGTATAGTAAACAAAGCCAAGTCCTACAAATGGGAACTACCTAGTATAGTAAACAAACCAAGACCTGTAGTTTTAAAAGGGGTCCACTACCTAGTATAGTAAACAAAGCCAAGACCTGTAGTTTTAAATGGGGAACTACCTAGTATAGTAAACAAAGCCAAGACCTGTAGTTTTAAATGGGGAACTTCCTAGTATAGTAAACCTAAGCCATATTGTATGGGGAAAGAAATTAAATCTATCACACCGGTGTACACACATTTATGTGTCACTTGTGTGTTGTTATGTCTTATTTGTATGTCACTTGTGTATTGTTATGTCTTATTTATATGTCACTTGTGTGTCAATATGTCTTATTTGTTTGTCACTTGCGGTTAGTATGTCAGTTGTATTTTTATGTATAAAACTTGTATGTTACATGCGTGTTTATATATTTGTATTTGTAAGCTTTACTTATGTGTTTGTGTCTCACGTGTGCATTTATCAGTCTAGTGATTCTAGAATTTAGTTTTCTAGGACGCTGGGGTGGTAGTAAACCCTGAACCATACTTCACACGGCTGGATTTTATTTTATCATAATGTCAACAAACAATGATTCCTCACGTAACTTCACAACAACCAAAACACAAATCTATTTTTAAACAACTCATTAATATATTTTATCTCTTTGTAAATATTCTGTTATTATAATATACAGTCTGTATACATTCTGATTTCTGTGGTAATTAAGCTCAAAGACATTATTTACACACACACACACACATACCTATTTTCGCCAACTTATTTTATAATAATTTTTACTTCTTAATTTGGAGTGGCTCGGCTTGTTCCAATTTTACGGGAAAAAACAGTGACCTGTGACCTTTGACCTTAGTATAAGATTAGATTGGACCCCTTCCCCAACAGTGGCGCCGAGAGCCAACACAGGCCCCCAGGGCAGGACATCATTGCGGCCTTAATAAACAAAAAGTCGTGAAAAAATTTACATTATCGGGTAGCAGGGCCCCGTTACATATGGGGGCTTCCTGGCAATGACCCTCCTGCCCCCTCGGCGCCCTTACCCGCAAGCTGTATAAGATGGTTATAGTGTCTGATATCGACTGGCAAATATATATGTTTAACTTACTATTTGTATTATATGTTCTAAATGTGATCGTGCTATAAGTGACGCGGGCTTGCTTACGTTGGAAATCTTAACTACTGATTCTCGAATCAATAACTTTGGTTATTTTGTACGTTTACTGTATTCATACGTCTTAAATATTTTCATTGTTTTGATTTTACTATGACTTCACCATAATTCCCTTGCCAATAGAAGATCCCCATACTAATAATTATATTGGATTTTTTTTTTAAAATTGAAAGTATTCCTTTCATGAATAGTTTATATGTATCATTTGTAAATAGCCTCACTCTCTAATAAATTTTTCCAGAAATTATCAAAAATAGCTTGTCTATATCGCATGAAAATACACTGAAAGTAAATCAGGAGTTTACTATGTAGTTACAAGGCGAAGACCAAAGCGAAATTTGATTAAAATGATTTTTTTAAACAAAAAAACCCAAACATTTGCTTTGTAAATTTGTATTTACACAATGTTGTCAGGGGATAGATAGTATGGTTATATAAACAATTACCGTTCATTCTACTTGTGACAAGTCTGGATACATTGAGATAGAAAGAAGAGATAAAAACATGGATATGCAATTACAGGCCCGTAGCTACGGGCCTGCGTACCTAGAAGACTTAGTTTTGGGATGTGAAGTTTATTAAGAAACAAATTGTACACCGGTGTGTACATGTACATACATACGCATAGTGTTATTAACATGTACACATGACCTATATATAATGGTGTCACTACGTCAATAAGTGGATTTATTAGTTAGCCTTATTAACATAAAGAAAGTCTAAAGTGGCAAAGTGGTAGAAGCAGATAACCGTGGTATCGTAGACGTGCAAAGTTAGATAACTCAATATTTAAATTTAACCACTTTAGTTTAGACCTTTCTATCTATCTACACATAAATACAAACATAATTCATGCAGACATGATACATACACGCATAATACATACACACATAATGCATGCACACTTAATACATACACACATAATCCATACAGACATAATACATACACACATAATGCATACACACTTAATACATACACACATAATGCATACACACTTAATACATACACACATTATCCATACAGACATAATACATACACAATTATACATACGCACATAATACGGTACACACATACATACATACACACTTAATGCATACACTCATAATGTAAATAGACATAATACATACATACATATGTACAGACATAATACATACAAACATAAGGCATACATAATACATACACACATAACGCATACAGACATACATACATACACACATAATGCATAAAGGGACAAAATACATACAGACATAATGCATACAGACATAATACATACATATTATATATACAGACATAATACATACACACATAATGCATACAGACATAATACATACACACATAATGCATACAGACATAATACATACATAATATATACAGACATCATACACACACAAACATAAAGGTATACATAATACATACACACATAATGTATACAGACATAATATATACACACATAATGCATAAATCAGACATAATACATACACACATAATGCATACAGACATAATACATATACACATAATGCATACAGACATAATACATACACACACATAATGCATACAGCACATAATACATACACACATAATGCATGTACAGACATAATACATACACACATAATGCATATATAGACATAATACATACACGTATAATGCATTCAGACATAATACATACACGCATAATGCATACAGTTACATATTACATACACACATAATGCATACAGACATGGCAATACATACACACATAATGCATTCAGACATAATACATACACACATAATGCATACCGACATAATACATACACGCATAATGCATACAGGACATAATACATACACACATAATGCACACGGCATATAATACATACACGCATAATGCATACAGACATAATACATTCGTACATATCTCGCAGCCTTGAAAATGGGAATGTAAGCAGACTCATTAGATTCAACGTGTCAATATTTTAACTTTTTAATGTATTTAGTGCTACACTCTATAAATTCTATGATGATCTACGTAACAGATGATACATAACAACTAAATCGCATAACAAATACCTTAGCTATTTCGTTCTGTAAGGCATCTTCAGTTGTGTCTGGCTGCTAGCTTGTACTGTTGTCCTCACGTGGCCGTGATCATTCAGATACTGTAAACGGCTTTTCGGAATCCCGCGATTGCTCTACTTTTTCGTTTGTCTGAACCTGTACATTTATTTTTTGATATCCATCTTTTCATATTAATGTAGGATACATTTAAAAAATCTACTCTGTGGCGAGACGATTATAACCTAACAAGAGCCGTCAATCCTCTAACAAAAAAAACAATCTGAATTCCAAACACATTTTCGAAGGTCAAATGAAGGTTCAGAAGGCTAAATAAAACAAAAACAAAAAAAAAAAATTAAATCGGAACATACTTGTGCTTGTAGTCAAAATGTTTGAATTTTCAAATATATTTATTTATGTCAAAATAAAATTATTAATGTTTTATACTTAACTTGACACTTAATTGAGTAATAAACCTGTATGGCATTACAAGCTAAAACAAAAAAACGTTTTTTTTTGCACCCACCCCCCGGAAAATTCCTAGCGACGCCCATGCAAAGAAGTCATATTCACCAAAGGCAACGTCATAATTGTAAAAATACATGTTTTTACTAGCTTGACAAGCTATCCTACTTAGGAAAATTTCATGATTATTAAATAGATCCCATATATTTTTTAAAATAAAGTTGAAAATGTCATATGTTTATAATAAATGTTTAAAGAGCGAGAACCGAGGGTTGTACAAAGTTAAAAAAAAAAAAAAAAACTAGTTTCTAGACCTTCTTGTCATTCATATAAATATAATAAATCAACTTCAGCTTCATTTATTTACACGTTTCTAAATTTATGCGATGTTTGACA